>VZTT01036463.1:10048-47790 GCA_013400855.1 Buphagus erythrorhynchus | reverse complement strand
AGAAATATATATTTGATTAAACACTTGTAAGATTCTGAAGTATGACTGTATCTGGTTTTATGAATACACTAAGATAATATCTGAATTATAGTTATAAATCGGTATTTGTAAGAAGCCAAAACTCTATTATAGTGTGAATTCAAATTAACAATAAAAAACATTGTATTTCAACAAGAGCTGGTTTTGTACTGTGCCAAACTCACTTTCAAGTTGCAAAAAATCTCATCATACCAGTTTCCAAAAAAAAAAAAAAAACCTGAATGAAATTTTGAAAAATCACATATTTAATACAGTAAAAATTCTCTTCCAAAGGAATGAAAGGAAAGATTTTTTAAAAGGAAGAAAAATTTTATTAATGAAACACATGGATTGCAATTAAATTAATTGGCTTTAAAAAAATTCATTCCAAAATATTGCTGATATGGAAATATAAAGCTAATGCTACTGTCCTAGAATTGAAAAGCAAACTTCATACTTTACACTTAACATTTTTTTTTCCAAACTCCTTTAAACTACAGGAATAACTAAAAATTATATAGACTAAAGTTGATCATTTGAACAAGGATATCAGCATGTAAAGGTGCAGAAGATTATTATAACCATCTATATTAATAAGACCTTGCCTTTCTGAACACAAGAAAATACTGGATTTTATACTGACTTTAGTAAAAAGCAGATCTCTATAGATAGATGTAAATTTATATATTTAACTTTCATTCAGGATTTTAGTTTTATTCTGTGTTTTTCTTCCACAGCTAAGTGTCTATGTGAAATCACTCAAATGTTTGTATTCAATCTAGCTTCGTAATACAGTTATAAATACAGGAAGCAGCAAGGCTATATCATACTTTATTACATTGTTATTTTCAGCAAGCATGATCAGAGTAAGAGGCTGGCAAGGGAAAGTTTCTACGTTCCAGTCCCGATTGTATCACTGAGTCAATGTGTCATTCATTCCCTTGTGTTCCTGTCAACCAGTTGTAAAATGTGTGAGAACAAATTCTGCACTTTTTTTCTTAAGTGTTTTCTAAATTTAATCCGATATTTTTCTGTGCAATGTCAAGATGATGTTAGTTCTCTCTTCTCTAGGAAAAAACCCACCAATATACAATTAAATGTGCTGGCAAAATCTATGTTCATACATTACATACCTACAAAATCTGTCAAAATACATATATACTTAGAGATGTAAATAAATCCACACATCGATAGTGATATTTTAAAGATAATTATTATGCCTACAATATATGTAAATTTGAGGGATTTTTATGGGTCTGTGCTAGAGAAAAATGTTTTAGGTTAAGGAAGATTCTAAACTAAACATTTGGATTAGTATTTAGCCTCACTGACAGAAAAAATCAAGATACATACTAAAATATTTCTCACCAGCAATATGTACAGTGAAAATATCTCCAAATTTCTTTTGCTGATCCAGTAAGAATTTGTAAGCATCTTTTCTAAAAATCAAAGCTTTCCCAAGGTAAGGAATCCAGCCATTTATTAGTGGGGGCTCTCCAGTCTTTCTGTTAAAAACAGAAAAAAAAATAAACAGGAGTTAACTTTGGCATGAAAGCAACTCATCTTTATATACACATATATTACACTTAGACTCACAATTTACATCTATAATTCCTGCAAAGTATAATATGTTGTACAGAAAGTTCTTCAGATATGATGGCAGGTTAAATCTAATCACACCTCTGAGCACTGAAGGCTCCATGTGGTGATTAGGAAAAATAAGTGAGCGAAATTGAGATGCATTTAACTACAGGTCGTCCAGTTATTACCACCAAGTTATGAACACAGAAAAATGACATTCAGCAGAAAAGCTCCCAGCAAAGAGTAATCTCATTTTCAATATTTGGTGTGTCAGAGAAAGATGTATTGGAAGGCAATTATGACAGATTTAGGTAAATAGGACACCGACACACCACACAAAACAAGTATCCTTACAGATAATGTTTTAGTAATTTCAGTTTACCAGCAAAGAGAACAGCCATTCTACATTCTAACTAAATATCTTTAAAATATAGGGTAATAATATAGGCTGAACATTAACTGGAATAAATCTTAGACTCTTTATATTTATAGTCTAAGATAGAAATGCATCTGGACAGTTTATGAAGAAATTCCAGGTATTGATGTTTGCATCCCAGTTTAAAAAAGCAGCCACAGTGCATTAGTTATCTTCATGGAATAGTATAAAACAGCTTTTAAGACTCTACTAAGTTACATTTTTCTTTAAAATGAAAAAAGGGTTCCCACACTGTCCTACTCCTGACTGCAAGTAAATATCTTTCCTTCATGCTGGTCTTTAGTTGCTTGAATCTGATTTACAACAAAGAAACATAAAGCGTGCTTGTTCTGGAAGGGATTAAAACAAATATTCACGAACAACTCTGCTGCTACATCCCATCTGTGAAGGTGACTTATACTACATGCAGAACAACTCATTCTGATTAAACACAAGATATTTACTAGCTTGGATGTAATCAAAGATCAAGGGATCACAAGCTTTACTACTATCATACACAGCATGGATTTTTATGTAGCTGGATTAACCCTATCATAGTCACATTCCCCCTTGAACCGATGTAACACAAATGAAAAAAAACCAAAACCAAAACCATGGTATGCTGTATTTACTTTTAATTTTACTTTCATAATTAAAACTTTTTGAGCAGGAAAATACAAGCCAGAGATTTGCTCACTTACTTAAAAAAAGTTATAAATTTAATTCACAGATAAACAGATGTGGCTAAACCAAGCTGCATATTTTCATCTCTTTCTTTTTAACTGATTACTAACTTCAAGTTTTCAAGAACATCCTTTTGTCCTCTGGAAAACCAGTACCATCTTCTTATCTGACAGTCTCACAGACAACAGTTTGCTGTGCCTTTTTAATTTCCTTAAGTTTTGTGGCTTTGGCATTTTGTTTCGTTGTTTTGTAATGTGTTTTTTATATTGAGAAGGTGGAGTCCCTCTTTCTTCAATACCTCCCAGAAACCACTCCATTAATCATCCTCTAATAGTCAAATAACAACATTATTTACTCAAATGGTCCAGAAAACTTTGTAACATTTAATTGTGTATTAAGTGAATAAAAGCAAAGAACTAATCTGAGATTACACGAGAGGGATCACTAGCCCTGGAAGCATAGCAGCCAACTTGATACCCTCAATTATCCCTTCCGAGCTCGTAAAGAATCTGGATGATTTATCCATTTTTTCCCCCTCCAGACTATTCAGTCCCAAGAGTGTCCACCTTTCACTTCCCTGGCTGGACACTATGTCCTGTAAGTAGCATCCTGACAAATATTTAGATAGGCTTTTTGTCATCTTCTAATTGAGTGCATGTAATTTCACCCTCCATGTTCTGTCATTCGGTCAGAAGCTGTATTCTTCACAAGCTCTCCGCCGGGTAAAAAGAAGGCAGCTCAGAAATCCAGGGGAAAATTAACTTAATGCTCCAAGTCTTCGGGATCACATCAGGGAGACATTCTGCTATTGCAAAGACGTGAGGGTCATCGTTCACTTCAGACATGTTTAGCTCAGCAGCAATAAGCTTAACACTGTTAAACACTGTGTCAAGGCTATGTGGCTTTCAGAGGAAAATATAACACCAGTTCAACTTACGACCCACAGCAGACTGATAACAGAAATGTGTCTTCATTTCTAGCTTTCTGTCTCTTTGGAAGATGGAGGTCATCTCCAAGACTTATCGATGTCTGCTAACACACGGTGAAGAAAAGAGCGGCTGCCTGTATTTTAGTGCCTCCCCAAATCCAGTGCTGCTCTGCACAGACTTTCAAGCAGAGCAGTGCAGCCAACCCCATTTCCTGAGGGATGCTCACCTGCATCCCGGGTATCTCCAGAAGTCTTCATCAACTTCGGATGCTAAATGGAACCATTAACAAAGCCCACAGAAACTTTTAGTGCTTAATTAATTTGCTCATGAACTTTAACTCTGGACTCATGCTTTGCAGAAGTTGTAAAATTTGATAACTAGGGAAAATTTTACAAGCATTAAAGTTATATTTTACTCATGACAAATATATTGTTGTAACAAATGCAAAATATAGCTAAGAAATATAAAAGAACTATTAAGAGCTATGAAGTGTTTTGATGGAAATTTAAGACTGCAACTTTCTTAATTTAAGCACTCAGAATGTCTTACAGATTACATTTTATTCAGGTCTAGTATAACTGCTTAAATTCTAATTTGCTTAACATACCTCACGATATTCCCAGGTCTTTTCACTCCACATATTGGGCTGGTTTTGCTTATATAGAGGAATATCTTTACTTGTCTGAGGAGTCTCTGTGAAGTCGGTAAGACTTAACGAACAAATTTCTCACATATGTGAGTGAATTTTACAAATAAAGCATCAGCAACATGTCCAATGCAATCTATAAGTAGACGGATCAGTTACAAAGTGGAGGGAGAGCAACACAGTTGTATCATCCATCATTGTTAAATGGATAATTTCAAATGGCATTATGCAAAAATCAGCTGGCTACAAATACAGCCCATAAATAGAACGAACAGATTTTGATAACTGCAATTTTTCTTTGTTTTCACAGAGAAAGGATACTTTCTTGTTAGCAAGTAATAGAGTTGCAATGTCTACTTCCCCAAAAAAAGCAAAGTTTTGGAGTTTGCTTACAGTTTCCTTAAGGGAATATTTTTCAGCTCACCTAAAACAGAGAAGGCACTGACCCAGGTGTGATTATTTAGCTATTGAGGTAAGGCAATACTAAAAAATGTGGATTATGTATCTATGTCTCACTTATGCTAAGCAGCAGTGATGCAATAAAGCAGGAGAAAAATGGGCTTCAACATATATATTTTGGAAAATATTAAATTAAAAAGAACTATAAAATTCAATGTCTCTAAACATTATGTTTTTGTGTTTTTACATAGTGAAAGAGAATTATTTTGGAAACCCTAGTAAGGTCATTTGTAAAGGTCTCTGAACATTACTTTTTTTTTTTTTTTAAATGAAGAAAATAACCGAAAGATTCACAAGCAAACAGACTTTGCAAACATGATCTCTCATAGAAATATTATTGCTTTATAAAAGCACACAAGACTATTCTTTTCTTGGTTACACCATTTCAACATCACTGCAGTGTGAGGCATTAGACCCGTGTAAAATGAGAG
Source organism: Buphagus erythrorhynchus (assembly GCA_013400855.1). Classification (NCBI taxonomy): domain Eukaryota; kingdom Metazoa; phylum Chordata; class Aves; order Passeriformes; family Sturnidae; genus Buphagus; species Buphagus erythrorhynchus. The sequence continues at coordinate 42,627 of VZTT01036463.1, read as the reverse complement.
GAGAATCTTTCTCATCTCACTGGTTATTTGTATTCCAAAGGAGCAGATGCCTTTCAAATTATGCAAAAACCCACAGCGCATCTTGTACTATAGCAGATGAACAGGTTAATTTTTCTTTTTGCACATAATAAATCATAAGTGCTTTAACACCCATAGTCGCATTTCATGAACATAAACCTTCTGTTTAATAATGTCTGTTTACAACTAGAATCAGACATACAGTAATCTCTTGCCTGGGATAAACATTAATCCAGATCTGTCTAGAAAAATTATACAATTCATTACCATAAGTAATCTCTATTGTGCCCCATGCTTAACCTTCATCTTTTTTTCCTGTCCTATAATCTTGCAAATCCACTGGTGGTGTATGATTGGCATCTGGTGTTAACGCAGCCTTCGCTGCACACAGCACAGCTGAAGAAGCCCGACACGAACACGTCACTCTGCAGGGTAACGCCGGTTCAGCTGACCGCTTTTCACAACAACTTTCACCAAAGGCAGAAAAAAAAACACAAGCCGGGGAGAAAAAGGTCTAACAATATCTTTTGCTGCAGAGGGATCATTTTCACTTTCCAAACCATGGTTACCATCCCCAAAAGCTAAAGGTAGTGCCCTGATTTTTCCACAGTATCTTCAGAAAAACCATCATAATACCATGTCCAAGCTGGAGCACACCATGTCAGGGGACTTTAAGGAATGGAAATGGATTGGTACAGAGTAGAACAAAAGCTATTATGAACATGTCAAAGCAGTTAGAGATTATTCACAGGCTCGATCACAATATTTAAGCAACAAGACGTGACAGACAGTGTCTTTCCAGGGGCTTATGAACACTCTAACTGTGAGGAAAAGAATGAGGCCAAAGGCTTCAACCCCAAGAAAGGTAATCCCCAGAAATGTGGTGTCTGGAATGTCTTCTTGTATTATGAGAGAGAGAACACAGGAAACTTAGGACAGGAGGAAGCCAGTGAGTCTATCTTCCTTTTTTTTTTTGGCAGTTACAGTTTTCTCCTAGACCTACTTATAGGTGTTCTACATCTATGAGGACAGAAAATAAAATTTTCTTTCAAATATTTGGCCACAATGCAATTTTTGACATTTATAAAATTATGCGTGTCTTAAATCGTCACCCAAATTATCTGACTCAGTGATTGCCTGGAACTCTAAATCTTCCAGGTTGAATACATGCAGTACGAAAAAGCATTCCCTGCAGAACAAGCCAGATGAGAGTTTTAGCAATATACAAGGGTCTTTTACCCTTGAATTCTCAGTTTACATACTTCCTGTGGAGGTAAAGACATTGCTCCTATCTGATTGCTGTTTTCAGGTTTGTGGGGAGTAAATAGATGCATCATCTTGAGAGAGACATGGATTGACCCGATGAAGAAGTGAGAGTCCTGGACAGAAAAAACCTCACACTGCCACTGCCTATACTCATGCCTAGGTAAAGTGGTTTCATCCTGCAGTACTGATAACCATCACTTTTTCATTAGGATAAAAATAATTCGTAAAATAAAAGGACAAAGACTCAGAAAAAAGTAGCAAATACACTTTTGAGCACACCAAGGAGAGAAGAGTTTATCTGCCCTCCCAAAAAGAGCAGTACAGCAAAACAGACTCTAGTGGTAATGTGAGACAAACTGGGAGAAATGCTGACAAAAGCAAATCAACCAACCAGTGAATTTTTACTGCAATTTTTTTTTCCCCAGAAAAATGCAATCCTTTTGCTGAAAGTTTTTCATGTCAAAAATTTCTGTGATTTTAATAAAAATACATTTTTTTCTCCTTTAAAACCATACAAGATTTAGTTGCTAAGATCTCTAACTGTAATCCATTCACCACAGGAGCATCTTCTTTTCTCTCTCTTCCAGTAATTTCATTTAGGTAATCCCCAATTATCCAAAAAACACCAAGACTCAACTCATTCAGTAACTCCGAAATATCTCTAAGAAACTCTCTAAGAAAACTCATTACTTTGCAGTTTAGGCTAAATTATATCAAGAATTGTACGTTGACACTGTACATAGCAATTTTTCACACTGCACACTGTGTTGAAGGATATATCTATAAATTCTACCTCTATTTGTAGTTACCAGTTGGGACATTGCCTAAAAAGCCAAAAGGCAAGTAAATGTCCATTTTTTTTCCCATTGTGGTAAAGTAATCCAAAAAAGTTTTAAAATGGAAACCCACTAAAAAAGAGCTTGTGGCTCAGGCTTTCTCAGAAGCTAAAAATTCTGAGAAATTTTACGTTACTAAATGTAATGTAAAGTTTCATAACAGCCAGGATAGGAGTCATGGTGAAGACAAGATCTGGCCAATGCAACAATAATTCATCAGTATTAAAAACTAATACATGCTTAATAGGCATAGCATTCCTTTTTTAATTCCACTTTGCTTCTGCGCTGGGTGAAGGCTGTGAGAGCAGCCATGACTACTCAACACTTTCCCTGACCAAGCCCAAGGTTATTCTATTACATTTTACACTTGAGGCTATTTGTCCAGCCCTGCACTTTTCCTTTCTTAATTCAGCTTTCATCAAAGAAAAATGGGCTAGGCAGAGATGATGAGAGGTTACTTATTTCATACCTGGTACCCCAGGTAGGGTGCTGTGCACTGGTATCTTATATTTTTCTATGCCCTTCTTGAAGATATCAGTAACAGAGTCTCTCCAGTGTCCCCAATAAATCTGTTTCTCCTCACATCTAACCTTCATCTTCATGTTGTACCTCAAGTCCACTACTTCTCACTCTGTCTGCAAAGGATAAGAGAATAAATGATTTCCTTCACTTCTGCAGGAACACTTCATGTATTTAAAGGTACTTATTATGTTCTCATTTAGTCTTCTTTAGGTTAAACAACCTTGATTTCTTCCAGTATACTGTTTTCTAGACCTCTACATATTTGTGTCACTTCTTTCTTGATTTTCTAACATTAGCCCACACCTTTCTCTATGGCAGTGTCCTGCACTGAGCACAGCAGTGCAATTACCTATTCCATCTCAAGGGTGACACCCTCTGCCTCCCAGCACAACCTCAGCTTTCTGTGCAAAATCACCACCGTGTTGATAAAAATCCAACTTGGGAACCATTACAACCCTCAGCCTTTTCCCAGAGAAAAGATTGTGCTCCCATCCAGATGCTGTTGATTAGTCCTCTGTGTTTTCCAGTTCGCCATTTGGAATGCTAATCCCTCCTTTGCAGGCTTGCAGACACTCCTCTTTAGGTATTATCCACAAACATAAACACCTTTATTCCTCATATTCATTTGAGAAGGATGGGATCAGAATACGAAGTCCACCTGTATTTCCTTTTACTCCTACTAGAAACGCATTTATGCTGCACATTAACTGACTTTACCGAAGGGAACTCAATGACTTTTGTCTGGTATCTCTTTCTTAATTCATTTCTGCACTTCAATATACTGCTTTGCTGCAACACATGTTAAAACTGTATGCAGTAAGTAGCTCATAGTAGGAAATCATATTAACCGTCTGGCCTGGAAGTGACAAGTGAAGTGTGGATAAGAATGTCAGCACTCCCCACAGAAATATATTCAAACAGGCAGAATCATTCTTTACGTAATAAAGAGCAAACAAATAAATTCAGGAAATCTCAGAAACAGTGGTGGGACATTATCACATTTTAAAAACCCTGGTAACAAGAAAGGAGAGAAGAATGCTAGATGGAAAAATACTGCTGCTTCTGTATGAAGCAACAGTGTTTTCTTTGAGAATGTGGTATATAATTTCAGAAGTAAAAAAAAATTATTGTAAAAAACAAGTGTTGTTTTCTATAAAACTGCATGTTAAATAATGTAGGATGAACATTAGAACAAAAAGGGTGATGAAAATAGACCCTTATTAAATGTAACTGAGCCATCCAGAAGTTTGGAATCCTGGTTAACCAGACATCTCTATAATCATCAGAGAGAAAAGGAGCTTTTTGGAAGTATTGGTCTTTATTAATGACGCAGATAAATTAGAATTGCTCATCTAGGTAGCCAAGATGATGGCTCCCCTAGATTTCCCTTAATTCTGTCTTGTCTTTTCTCATATTTGTTTTTTAGTGCCAGTTTTCCTGACTCACCTATATGAAAATGTTTTTTGCCTTCCCCTGATTCCTCAGCATACTTCCACCTTGGCTGCCCATCCCTCTTGGGATGCTTCCACAGACCTGACACGACCATTCAGCCCCTTTCCCACCCACTGTTAAATTTCTTCTCAACTAAACTCCTGTTCAGATCTGAGGAGCCTCTGCTCTCATCTCTTGCAATATGTTCTTAGTCTAGGTATTGTCCACCTGCTTTCACTTCCAGCTCATCCTCGGTCAAACCCCTTCTTTAATGCTGACCACCACTGTCACCACTGTGAGCCACATACACACTGCACTGGCATAGAGTAAGGCTGTTGGTGAGTCTTGTCCAGTTTCCCCACTGTGCTCTCCTGTTTTCCCACACCCATCTGTTGTCTCCTGTCTTAGGCAGAGACAGGACAGCCTTTCTACAGTGCATGTCTGCATTGTTCACTGAAAAATTCATCCTCAGTTGTGAGATCAACTAGTACCGAAAAAATCACTCCCTCTCTCCATCTCCCCTTTCAGAGAGTATTAGCCATTTTTGAGAAGCAAATACAATTCACTGAGGATGCATGTGTGTACACATGTATTTATCAATTATGTGTATATATCAATCAGATTATGTGTATCAATACAGATTATGTGTATATAAGCATACCTATTTCTATATGCACACACATATGCATTTATGCAAACAAAGATCACACCATAAGAAAAACTGAGTGGTGCCGCAATTTCATTCTTTTTGTCGCAGTAACACAGTTTTATTGTAATATTTTGGGTTTAGCAGTAAGCTTCTGATGTTATAGCCATGGTGGCATTGTGAGTGTCAGTACCACCCTTTTGACCTGAGTTCATTGTATACCATTACAGACCAGCAACAGACCACTGCAGAAAACTGCTCCATCCCTCACTCTGTCTACCATACACAGAATTTTCAAATACCACCAACCCACTCCTGATTTATTGAGGTAATTAACTAGAAAATGGGGCCACTTACTCTGTCTAAAAATCTCCATGTGAACAGCTTTAGAAGAAGAAAAGATTTTGCATTTTATCTTTTTTAAAAAAGATGCAATACAGCTAAGAAGAATTTTAATTAACATTTTCATGACTCCCACAGTTATGGCCATGCATTCCCCAAGTGGAAGCACAGAAGCACATGGTGATCTGCAAGCAATTTGCCTTCTCTTCCCCATGAGCTTCAGATGTCAGACATTTCACAAATTGTATTACAAAATTAACAGTCAGGACATATTTTGCTCAAAAATGTATTGAAAATTCCAAACTATACTCTCAACAGTTGGATAAACACAAAAAAAACCCCAGGTACCTTATTTAGTTCACTTATTTGCAAATAAACTCAAAGTTGATATAATAAGAGAAGATAACTAATTCTGCCAGTAAGGCATATATCACAGGAAAACAGCACTTGAATACTGTACTTAGGTGAATGTTTCAAAAGCTTTAAAGTCTGTAAGATGAACACAGTATTAGTAGGTCTTCTTCTCTTCCAAAGATTATTCAATTATTCATATTTTCTTTCCAGATATTTATTTTCCCTCTTTTCCTTCCAGTGCTACAAGTCTATTGCTACAAGTGCAATAGCACGTGTTAAGAGAAACAGTCTTGTAACGGGACTCCCCAAAAACATTCATTCGCTCCTGCTTCATCTCCTTCTGCCACCAGCCTAGATTAACATCTCAGTTTCTCCATCTGAACTGATTTTACTTCTCTCAGCAGAAACTGCAGGTGATCAGAAAGCATGCTGCAATCTGCACTCTTTGGCTTTTCACTAGCTGCAAAAAGGCTCTCCTCTTTTTCCCCTTCCTAGATGTGCTTCTGCATTCTTTACTCTTCTTCCAAAACTTCTTTTCCATTTCACTTGAACCTTTCCCTCCTTCTCTCACCCGAGCTCTGCTCTGGCTCTGCCCCTGCATTCAAGAGCATACGGGCCTTTTTCAAATCAGACTTTCTTATAGTTCACATTGGGTAACTCCTATCCCTGCCTTAACAAGCTGCCACAATTAGGGAGCCACAAATCCAATTACTTGCAAATGTAATTTCCTAGGTCTGTGCAGTGATACTTTTCACATAAACATACGTATGAGCAGCACCTTTCTATAATTCATATTATGCACTATGAAACAGCAATCTGATGGACTCTTGGGTCTGAAGTGAGTGGATATGAAAAGTGCAGTTTTTTACTAAGCAATCCTGGGTAGGACTAGACTGAAACTAGATCTCTCATTATGAGGGGAATTCTGAAGTATCTTATAACATTTTTATTTTTAAATTTAGAAAAAAAAGTAGCCCTTAAATATATTTCCCACAAAACAGCTGCTCCTCAATTTTATTTAGCAAATATCAAAATGAAGCCAGTCACAGCCTTCTCAGCTTGCCCACAGCTTTGCCTAGGATGCTGAGAGGACTTAACAGCAGGGATGGTGGTGCCCTGTCCTCCTTGGGTGGATTTGCAGAGCAGCCTGCAGCCACCCTCAGCCACACAGACTCTGAGAGCATGGGTCGTGTGTCTCACAGGCAATCTCTGCCCGACCTCCCCCTGGGGTGCTCTCATCTGCTTTTCCCTATCCTGAGCCTAAAACTCTGCTAAGCCCATAACAGATTTAATATGTATTAATTTAGGAGCATCAGTGCATTGCCTGAAAACAATGGTTTGATGCTTGGAAAATATATTCCTTTAATTGGTCTGTGGCTGCCCTTCTTAAATATTTATGTAAACTCTATTGTGTTCAAGGGCATAAGAGTTAAACCTAAATGAAGCTTCTGGCCTTGTACTTGTGTGAGTTCTCTCAAATGTACTCCTTATCGGTTTTAGGCAAACTAACTAATTCCAATTTCAGGTCAATCAAGAATACATTTTCATTCTGCAGTCACAGAAAGTAAGATACTACTAACTGAAGATCATAAGATGGAACAGTAGCTGGGACACTGTAGGTCTGAATATGTTTTAAATCCCTCTGCTATGAAAAATGGAGTAGAAAACAAATAAAATTCTCAATGTTTTAAATTAAAGTGAGCAAATATCAACTTGGGGACTGTAATCAGAGACATTAGAATTTCAAATGAATATTTGTTTCATTTTTTCCTCATTTGTTTCCTGCACAAAATAATATTTAGGTTATAAAGGATCATCTTTCTGAAGGATCCAAGATGGATATATATGAAAATATATTATCCTTTTATTTTCTTTTTTCAAAACCAGACACCATCCTATTGAGTTATTTAATAGAATAATGGAGTAATTTAGGTTGGAAAAGACCTTTAAGATCAAGTCCAACCATTGCCCTAGCACTGACAAGTCCACCACTAAACTATGTTCCCAAGTGTCACTTCTACACATGTATTTCCAGGGACTGGGACTCAGCCACTTTCCTGGGCAGCCTGTTCCAATGCTTGACCACCCTTTTGATGAAGAAATTTTCCTGACATCCAATCTATACCTCCTCATGTGCAACTTGAGGTCATTTCCTCTTGCCCTACCTATTGTTACTCAGGAGAATAGACTGACCCAGTTTCAGGCAGTTGTAGAGTGATTAGGTCACTCCTAAGCCTCCTTTTCTCCAGGTTAAACCACCTCAGCTCCTTCAGCCACTCCTCACTGGACTTGTGCTCCAGAACCTTCACCAGTCTTTCCTGTAAACTAAATACAAGAGCCCAAAACTCAGCCAACTCATGATGAAAAAAGGGTGAACACCAGGGTTGGAACCAGCTATTGATCTGCTGGCTCTTCCTATTTTTTCCCCATCATTCCCTGCAAATAGAGGAGAACACTACTTGTGCAACTGATCCTTTAGCCAGTCATCCCAAGCCCTGAGATCTCTTTTGACTGCCCTCAGACTTCTTGTTGGGACTTTCAGACTGCCACCTGAAAAATCAATAATGGATGATATTCTGAAGGCCATAACAGGGTGAGAAGGTTTCTCTTCACATCTTTAAGCTGGACCCCAGGAGGCAGCAGACTTCCCGAATAGGTGTGTTCAGTCTGCATGTTTGTCCTTCAGTTCCCATCAGAAGAGAGTTTCCTGTGACAATGACCTGTCTTCTTTCTTTCTGGAAGTGGTTTTGACAGAGGGTGTGGTTTTGACTTAACCCTGGTGACACCTCCATGCCAGATGAACCCTTGCCCTCACTGTTGTCCAGTTACACTCACAGAGCCTCACCCTTGTTCCTCTGGGGACCTGGGGAGGCGGGGCAGTCACACAGGTGATGCTCCTGCTGCATGGGGCAGGAATTTATCCCCATTGCTCCCTATCCTGTAAGTCACTGTGTTTAGTACAGTCAGTGCGTTCAGAGAGGACAGGCAATCCTCCATATCACATGGGCTGCTGTCTGCTGGGTCTGTCTCAGGGAAGACAGGATGAGATTCCAGTAGTCTGTCCCTCCGTCTGTCTGTCTGTCTGTCATACTCCCTGATGCTCCTCAACCTGTTCACCCTCATCTCATTCTGATTTGAAGATCAGAAATTTTATTAATGAAGTGTTCAATATTTTTCAACCAGCTACTTCAACAGGGTGCCATTACAACTGTTTTGGAGCCCCACATAATCAAATGCTGATTCCTAAACAGCAGATGAGGCAGCTGTCTATACATGGGATACAAAATTCACAGAAGTGTCAAAACTTCATGAAATCTTAAACGTTTAAAACATTTCTGTTGAAGAGAAGCTTTACAGCTTCTAACAAAAAGAATGTGGATACAGACAAAGAAGGAGACTAAGATTTAGAACACCTCATCCATGTTAATCCATGGATGCAAGTTCAGGACCACAGACTGGGGACTCACCCAATCATCATTCCCCTTGTTGAAAAGGTTTCAAGACTGGCTGCACAGCACTCATCTAGCACAGAGGGCTGTAGGTGTGGGTGTTTTGAGTACATTCAAGGATGGACATGTGTCTTGCTATGTGACCTAGGAACCAGACCATTAGCACTCCGAATTGTGTCATATGACTGGTGCCAAATAGAAAAAACAGCGTGGATTTGTTCCTAGGAAGGACCTCAATACTGCTAGCCAAAAGACAGCTGGATCTGTAAGAAACCTGAAAATCTTCCAGCTCAGGTTGCCAGTAAAGCTGATATGAGATGCTGGGTCTTGTGGATGCCCTGGACATCAGACCCTGCTGGGATGTGCCACCTCTGACAGATCATAGATGCAGCATGCAATCTTATTTCCGTCTTATTTCAATTTTTGCCTGAATCCCAAAACATGCATCCCATTGTCCCATTGTTTAAATATTTGCAATTTTGTCAGATTCTTCAATTTTTGTTTGTTCTGACTGAAAGCTATTGCGTCTTACAAGTACAATGTAAAAACTTCCTTTATTCCAAAGGATAAGCGGCTATCAACAGCATCATAAACTGCTGGAGAAATATGGACTCACTGAAGTCAATACTAAACTGAATATTCAGACTGATGGTGGAAAGATTTCATACCCTGTGCTGCACCAAGAAGTCAGGTATAGGATGAATCCTGAATTTCATAATCTACATGCCATCTCATTGCTCATAAACAACTGCTGACAACATAGGGGTGATGAGGAGTGCATCAAAGGCGTGCCCAAAGGGTGCATTGACCATGCTGAATTTTGTTTTGAGGGTAGGCAGAAATCCTAAGTAGTAAGTTTGCCTAGCTATAACTCTACTCTGGTTATAAACTTGAGCTCTCCATCACCAATAGCTGTATTTTGTACCTTTGCTATTTTTCAATTATGAAAAAAATCACAAGAAAATGAAAATTAGAAACAAAAGGTTACCAGTAAAATATTTTAACATTTCAATTCCAACTATTTGCACCATTCTGATACAATGTAGCCTTGTTAATGATGCATCTGTCATTTTATTGACACCCCTAAACAGCTTTATTCTCTTTTCTAATTAAGAGACAAAGCTGATTATGTCAATCTATGAACTGGCATCTGAGTGCTTTTGTTAAAATTTAAGAAGCAATGAATATGACTATTGTTATGCTAAAACAAAAAACTTGGGGATTTTTACTGGAAAACCCAAGATAGCATAATATATAATGGCTAAATTAGAACAGATTCTTCCTATTCATGCACACACACATGTGATTGTATTATATAATTAAATGAAGATACTGTGTGAAAAATTAATTCCCAGTAATAGAAAACATAAAGCAACAGTGATACATAATATGCCTGACTAAAATATGTGAGGAGATATCATCAGATCATAAAATATCAAACAAATAAATGACAGACTAAGCTATGAATCCTCAAGGAAGATTAAGTTATTAAATAATCCAAAATGCTTGCATGTGAGGACATGATTTCAGCTCCATCCTGTTGCTAAATCAGAGATACCTACTCAGTAGGCTCTTTTAAGACAATACAGTGGATGGGATGAAATGCTTACCATAGGTCTTTGTGTTTGGACTGTCACAGGTAAGACTGGAACAATCTCCCACACATCAGCATGAATTGCCACAATCTGTCCTACCTAAAAAGGCCAGGAAGAAGACAGCAACAGGGAAATCCCACAGAGTCAGATGATCTTCACTATTTTGGGATGTTAGCAGTTTTCAGACTCAAAAGATAACACAAAACAGTTTTCCCCGCAGTTTTGATCAAAGGCAGCAGACAGAGGTTATGTGTCACTTCTGGCAGCACAGATCTTCAAGACCACTACTGGTGCTGAGCTCCTGGTAGGAAGGCACTGAATCCTTTCCAAGGAACTCATCTGATTCCGTGCTTGCAGTTCCTGCTGATGGTACTGGGTGTTCCCAGGACAGAGCTTAAAGTACTGCAGTCTGACATAGCTCTCCTGGCATCAGCTGAGCTAAAGGAATTTACACCCTGAAGATTTAGTCTTCAGCTGCTGTGTCAACCAGTGTTGACATACATCCAACCAACACATACATCTTTCCTCTTTTTCTTTAAAAATTTCTGCTCCAAATTATCAGAAAAAGCCTAGACATTATAAGCTATCATATCAACAGCATTAAATTTAGTTATAGCTTCTGTGCCTCTGTCACATGCACACCACACCTGTGGTTGCAAACTACCATTCTTCTATCATTTACTTGTGAAGGGATCACACACTTTTGTCTCAGATAACCCATAGGCAGTGAGTGGAATGTCTGTGACCTTCTACTTTGACCTTCATGGAGGTTTAGTCCACTGGGGAAGGTAGCTCCTCACACTTTTGCTAAAGTAGATCTGCAAGTATAAACTATAACCTTTGCACTGTATATGTGCAGGTTAAGAATATGTCTCTGGATAACTTATGGAGATGTCCACTACTTATAAGACCAATGGTGTTGCTCAGTACTTCAAAACATCACTCTACTTCTGTTGCACATCATGAAATACCCAGTTGACTGAATGCAAAATTTTGGGAATGCTTTTAAGGAATTATTAAAAGGGATAATAATTTTTCCCCTGCTGCAGGATTTCCTCTAACAGTCCACTCAATAACCTGCTGTGACTAATCAGGTTGGTAAATTTCCACTTTGACTACCCACTAAGTAAGTAAGCCTGGGCTTAGCGAGAGAAAGGGAAGGTTTCAGCCCTTTGGCTTGAAAAGGTCTTCTTTTAAGAATGTCATGGTCTTCTTTTAAGCCACAAACATTTTTCTCACACTGAAGTAGCAAGATTGAGATATTTATATAAGAGTTTGGAAACAAATGACACTCTTAACTGCAGCTTCCATCATGTATAGGATCATTCAGAGGTGACTGACAACAGCATCAAGTCATCCCAATAGAGAATGCACATATCTGGAGTTAGGATTATTGACTGCTGTTATTTGATCTTAATATTATATAGAATTTTCATCTTAAAATAAAAAAAAAAAGAAGTAAGCAAATCGAATCACAGCTTCACATTTTTCTCGTGAATTGGGGGATATTTTTAGTTTATAAGAGTAGGTAAATAAAAACCAAATTAAAATAATGAGCTAGACTCAATGGTATAAATCCACATAGCAGTATTGCTATTGCTAGGCTAGGTAGTACTTGATAGAGATAATATTGTATTAACACTGATACATTAACAAAACTGACCATGGTGGTCACAGAATATGAACACCTGCACGGACTTAACAAACCAGTCATTAACAGATGGGATTCCCAGGGAAAAGGGACTATATTTTCTGAAGAACTCTCAAAAAATGCCTTTGAAAATCAGATTAATAAAATCAAACCCTACCACTGCACCTGGCCATGGCCCAAGCACAGAATTCTTCTCGCCTGTGCTGGGATCAGTTCTGACCACAGCCAGCCACTGGACCTCTGCCAGCCACAGCAGAAGCACGGGTCTTCCAGCAGCACAGGAACCACAGCCACTTCCGTGCTTTTCCCTTTCTTGTCCCCCAGCTCCCCCTCACCCCCTCCCAACAGCTCCTCTGGATGGGCCAGGGGACATGGCCAAAGGAAGGGAAGTGCAGCCAAGACTTTGCTATGCCCCAGCAACCCCTCTCTGCTGTTGCAGGGTCACTGGCAGCCAGAATGATTTAGAGCAGCCTTCAGGCTATTCTAACTTACAGCGAGGGACTTGACTGACTCATTGCTGCTCCAGGACTGTGGGAACATTAAGCTACCTTAAAGCCATTTCAGTCATCCCTGCTTCTGAACTGTGCTATTTTATCCTTGCCTGTGACTGAAAAAACCTGAGAGTGCGAGCTGTTTACACATCTTGCAGCTGCAGCAAGGGGTGGTTTCCTTTGCCTTTCTTCTGCCTTTATTTGTTGGGGGTTTTTTTTGTGTCTGTTTTGGCTTTAGAGATAGCTCTGGTAGTGTTCATAGCCCTGCACTCCATCTGAGATGGTGATTTATGGCAGTCTCTGCTCTATTGACTGGTCTTCCAAAGCTGAGGCTCCCGTCAGCTGCAAGGCTGCAGGAAGGCATGCTGTGCTGGGGTTTGCTGTCTGCAGCCAGGACAAGCAACATTCTTGTGGTTCCCATGCATGCCATGCCATCGAGAATAATTTTGTAATTTAGCATCTTAATTTTTAAGGAATCAAATGCAAGTGACAAGCTCAACTGAAGAGAGATCAACTGTTTCATTTCACTGCTTATTAGCTTTGCTTACATTTTAACTCTGATGGTACTTTGGATTAAATTTCTGCATCGATAATCTGTTTTGTTAGGCACATAAAATATCAAACTACATTTATTCTACTAATTCCTGTAGCATTCATTCACGTATATATATACCTTCCATATTCTCTTCCTTTTTATATTTGCCATTTTAATTTAATGCTCCTCATTGCACATTTTTCACACTTACCCTCTTTGTCCTTTTCTTCTATAATACCTTTATTAAATTAAATCTTTTTATAAAAAAGTACTTCAATTTTTTAATATTATTGCTTCTTCTCTATCACTATCTAGATTTAACATTTCATTGAGCAGACAGTTTTAATTTTACATTTCTCCAACTGTTCTTTCATTAGACTATTTCTTAACTCTTTCACTTTATTTTTCTCTTCGGTAATTTGCTTTTACCCTGCCTAATGGACTTATCTCTTTTGTAATTTGCTTTTTTCCCTGTTACTCTCCTTGTGACTTCTCTTTGTTGCTCAGTGCTGACAAGTGTTCTTCCCCATCCCCTGTGAGTGACAGTGACAGCATTTGAGTGGTAGCTGGCAGATTTAGGAACAATAAGTATCTGTCTGAAAAGATTTTATTTGGTTTTATTTTTATTTTGACTGTAAAATCAAACCTCTCGAATCCTAGAGCACCAGGGGGCATTGTTTCATTTAGAAAATAAAAATTGTCGTGATAGCTATTAACTTCCCAACAAGTCCACTGCAATACCAAACGGAGCCAAAGGGAAAAAAAATGGAGCAATTAAGGCAAATGTAGCAACCAAGGAGGGTTACAGATCAGATGTTTTAGTGCTTAAAAACAGGTATTATTCTGGAAAGCTGCTCTACAGTGAATCAGAAGTGTTGTACCCCTGACCTCCACGCCTGTATGCCTCAATGTTCAACTACAGCATCAAGGAGGAAATAAGGAATTGGGAGTTACAGTGACAGCTCCTGAGCAGAAACATGAATTTAAGCAACAGTGGAAAATATTGACTCAAGTATCTAGAAGGAGCAGGCAGTGACAGCCAAGGGAAATTACATATAAACGTAAAGAAACTGCCTGAACTGTCATTAAAATGAACGGAAATGTAAAGTAACAGGAGAAAGTGGAATGTCCCACAGGTCCAGCGGCTACATTTTAGTGAAATAATTAATAGACTGCATTTCATAACGAATTGCAGGGTAATAACAAACATAAGTGCAGCTTCACAGCTGACTAAACTCACAATAGCAACAGGCAACTCTATTACCACTACTGAAACAATCCTGTTTGCCAAAGAAAAAGAGAAAAACAAGGCAGCAAAACTCTCTATAATTATGAGGGAAATCATCTATGTAACAACTTAACTAATGCCCAGAAGCTGAATGACTCACAGCATTAAGAAAATTAGAAAGGGTGCTCAGTAGTATTATATAATTCAGGACACGTACATTAGAATACCGTGGTCTTACCATGCCAGCAACAAATTTAAGCACTATGCAATACAGGGCTCCAAACCCTTCAGATCACAAGCAAATGCTTAATTCAAACCACACTGCAGAACTGAGTGTGTAGCTAAATACAGATTATGGATCTGCATGTCCAAAGATGGATTTTTTTTTATTTGGGCGGGGGAGTTGTTTGTTAGTTTGTGGTGTTTTGTTTTGTTGGGGGGGGGGTTGTTGTTTGTTTTAGTTTTACTTTCATGTGATTTGATGCTTGTGTAGCTTCAAGAGCTCTTGCTCTAAGTGTGCTTATAAGGAAAATGAAATGAAATGTAGCCCTTCTGAATTGCCTGCTGCAGGTGATGACCTCCTGATGGAACTGATGGACAGCACTGTCTGAAACATGAACTCTGCTCACACTGCCATGTCTTGCTCCAGCTCTGTTAGCTCAAGTCATCTTGACTCAAGCCCAGGGCCAGGCCAGATACAGACCAGAAACACAAACTAAGAACAAGCTTGATGTCATTTGCCCACTACTATTTACCCACTACTTTCCAAATAAGTAAATTTGGGTAAAAAAGTCCCCTTTTTTAGTTTGAGCCCCATTTATACCAAGAAGAATCACAGGTGTCCTTCAGCAATACCTGCTGAAATCCACAGAACCTCCTGCAAGTTCATATTTTTCCCGGATAGAGGCAGAGCCCAGGAGATACTGTGCATGCCCCAAGGAGAAGTCAGCTGGAAGGCAGCAGAAATCAGATATCAAGTTCAAACTTGTACAGCAAAGTTTTTACAGAGCAACTATTTCATAAATCTCCACTCCTTTATGTTGTCTTCAGCTTCTGAGCCCCTGCTACTCTGCATCCCAGCAACAGGGCAGCACCTGGCACATTGTGCTGCTCCTCTGAACAGCATATTGATTCTCCATAGAAATGAGAATCACACATCAGACACTTCATGGTTTGCTGTAGAGATTTCTAAAGATCAGAGAAATATATGTCTACGTATATATAAAAACAAATTAAACAACAACCACCACATCAAACACAAAAAACTTTCCTTTTATCCCTCTATATTTCACAATTTCAAGTTTTCTCCACTACTTGCAACAGATACATTGCCTCCTTATTTTTACTAACAAAGCTCATGTTGACCTGTCTCCTTTATAATGAAAAAACAACAAAGCATACATTCATATTACAAATCAGACATTATTACACACACCTATACTGAGCTAATTCAATTCCTGCCATTTTCCTTACTATCAGTGCTGTATTTTACCTACTTCCCACTTGCCACTTTACTTGCCACTTGCCATCCTACTGTGGCAACTCACATGACTTTAAATACTCCTTTTCTTGTTACTTTATAAGCAACCTGTTGATGCCTAACTGAATACCAGATAAGTAATTTAATCTTGAGCTTCTACTGCCATCTGTAATATTAGGAAAATATTGTATGTAAATCATAACCATATACCCAATTGGTTAAGAGTTTATAGTCCTTCAAGAAAACAATCAGCACAACAGCTTGCAGTAACTCTGTATTATTTTCCACATATATCATCAACAATATCTTTTATTTATTTTCTTGTACATTAGCATTTTAAAATTAAGTGTTTATGTTTATTGGTTCCTTCATTAAGATTTGTTTTGTAAATAATATGGCTAAGTTTGAAATACAACATTTACAATTAACAAAACTCCAGGTTCAGTGAATGCTTACCTGTGGAGCTAATGTATTCAAAACACAGGTTAAAGCTTAAAAGCAGGTGGACACAGCATCATTAATCCATCATCTAGATACAAATCCACCTGTGAAACTACTAAGCCTTTAGAAGCATTTTATATGCAAAGTCTTTGAATACATTTCGGATAAGCCTTAAAATTTCTATCTGAAACAATCTTTTGGGATATTTAGAGAAAGATCTTCTGTGAACAGATCTGCACTTTCAAGAACTGCTCTGAAATCTCAACCCAGGCAACTCTCAAGGGCTGCAGTTATGTTACATCTGCAATGTCTTAGACTGCAATGATGAAGAGGATATTATTGTTCATTTCAATTTAATGTGTGGATAATACTGTCCCTAGGCACCAAGTTTCTACCAATGAGGTTAGATTATTGTAATATCCACATAATTAATTGCATTATCAATTTTCTTACTTTTTAAACATTTGCTTTTGGTTAGAGAAGATTATTGCACTGCTTCTAAAAATGTCTTTGCAATTAATTATCTTTCACTGCAGCAAGCAACAAGGAAATGGATATTAATCATATAAGACTTCCTCAAATTGCTGGGATTATCTCATTTTTAATTATAGGTAGCATAAACAGTTTGTGCAAGAAATGTGGCAAAATATCTGTAGCTTCTGTAATATGCTTTTTTGCACCAAAATCAGTCTGCTTTCTTATTTACATAAAATATTCCAGTCTGCCTTGGAAAGGCTCTTCAGCCTTCAATACTATCTGTGGGAAGTTTCACTATGGAAAACAAACATCAGCCATCAGTTCAAATCTGCCTTGCAGCCAGTGAGTCAGGGATGTCTTCCGCGGGGCTTCAAACCAGTTGTGCTCCCAGACAACACAGAACAATGCCAGCATCTCATTCTCATTATGACACTGACACATTAAAGGCCCATGATCCTTAATTAGAAGCACTTCTTGACTCAAAAATGCAGCTGGTAATCCCACTAAAATGCTTGTTTCCTAACCACTAGAACATCCTTGGTCCACCAGAGCCATGCTTGCACTGGCTTTCTCCACAGCGTGCCTGCAACACCCTGTGCTCATTGTGGGTCCCATCTCCACTGTGTGAGATTCCCAGCCTCAGCTGGGCTCACCCTGGGCTCAGCTGCCTGAGACAAGTCCCTGGAGAGGGAAGAAGGTAAAAGGAGAGGGACAAGGGAGAACAGGATCAAGAACAGAACAAAGAGGAATGTCGAGCTAAAAAAGAAAGGAATAGATTTAGAAGTAACCCAAAGACCTTGGAAGACAGAAAACAAGAGTAAGAAAAATGCTGAACTCCAGTGCACAAGGCAGCAGTATCTTAAGCAAGTTGGTCCAGACCTCGTAGATTTTACAGAGCTGGCCTTTAACTAGATCCTGGCAGGGTGCCTGTGGAAACTAATGTAGAAATTAAGTTTGAGGTGTTAACCACGCAACAAAATCCATCAATGGACAGTTTAAAATTATAAAAATACTGCTCATAGGCCAGAAAACCTGAGTCTCTGATTCACAGAAACTGCAAGAAGCAAAAGGCATGTGCCTGTGCATACTTCTCCTGCCATGTACTCCCTGGCACACACCTGCTGCTGGCCCTAGAGCCAACAGGAAATCCAGCTCTGGGAGCTGTCAGTCTCACCTTGACTATTCTTGTCTTTAAACATAAAGTGACAAACACAAAATATTAATAAAACACGTTTCTGATTTGGGGAGTGGAGGAAGGAAGCCAGAAGCAGACACAAGAGAATACAGTCTTTATTTGTATGTACTCCCAAACCAAAAGATTGCTCATCCTGTATTAATACATTGTTTAAAATCTACTTGTAAAAGAAAAACACTAGATAAAAAAGCACAAGCTAATATAAGCTTTTTTGCAACTAGTGAAGCAGAGGTCTCATCTTGCAGCCGGGGTGCTGAAACTATACTGCTTTCATGTGTGTGCTTACTGCACTGCTCACAATATGATTATTTATATAAACTCATTCCTATCTAGCTTTTTACTTCATCAGGTCAAGTTTTGACTGAAGTTTTAATCCTATTTGAGCCTTACACAAGGAATTCAATTTACCTGATTCTTCTCTTTCTTTCAGGTTTTTGTATTCCTGGACAGCTTCTGTGCAATTACTTACTTGTTCATCTTACACCTAAGCAATTGTGGATTATATAAAGACTCTTCTACCTAATACCATCCTTCAGTCCAATTAGCACTAACATGTGTCCTTCCCACTGCTCAAATCTGCACCACCTCCAAGAATGACTTTCCACAACTCACTTCAGAAGGTGGTTTCAGAGCAAGGTTTCTCTTCTGCAAACCTGCATTATTTTTCTCAGAAAATGCCTATGTCTCTCTAAGCACAGGATGAACCTTCTGATTCTTGCAGGTGACACCATCTGCAGCTGTTCTAAAAAAGTTCATGAGGCAGAATTCCCACTGAACAGACTTTGCTTTCTTATGTCATCTCCTTCAGCTAAGATATTTCCTGAGTCAAATCCTGTAAGTAAAGCTTGTTTTCACTAATTCACATCTTCAACAATGAGCTTTTCTTTGAGCAGACAAAGAGAATAGATAAAGTATTGCTACAAAGGAAAGGAGAGCTATAGGAGGAAGGATGATGGGGACTGTGCAATGCACAGTTAAAAGCAGTAAGGCACATGAAAAGGAGTATGGCTCATACTTTCAAATGAACTTGAAAGATTACACAGAAAGAGAAACTGCAAAGAAAGCATCTTGACGTGAAGTATGAGATAGAAGAACTGTAGGATTGTGCAATGGATTCATTTCACAAGGCTGCTCTAATAAAAAGCAAGATCCTGGTCAGAATTACTCTGAAGTATCTATCCAAAACAGTTTGTACACTATTAAATGTGCTAGCTGGAATTTAAATTCAAAGCCTACATCTCTTTCACAGTTACTATGGAAGCGCCTACCCTCTGTATATTTCAGATCTACAGTCTTAGACTTGGCCTTCTTTGCATATTAGATTATAACAAAATGTTGTCACTTCTCCCCAAAAATATCTCTCAAGACTGACCTTTCCCTTCTTTCATACAGCAAGAAATCTCATCAAGTGGCCATGCTATCCTGTCCCTCACAGCTACTGGACGTGGTTTACTAGGGGGTGCTTCTTCATTCTGAGCACTCCTGAGGTGGGATGTTCTGGTGGTGAAGGAGGCCATACCTGCTTTTTGGATTTGCACCCTGTTTTGGGTGCAAACTTAGCTTCTCCACTAAGACTCTTTATGACTTTCCTGTATTCTTGGGGAAAACAGAGTTTTCATCTAAAGCTCCAATCTGCCAGCAGCACCACTCCTCACTGCTCAGGTGTCCCTTCCTTGTAACACTACCAGCAGTTGAGAGGAGACTGCTCCATGCTCCCAAGGCCCAGGATGGTCACACCTCAGAGAACAGTGGGGACATAGCCCCCTCACTTGGGCCACTCAATAGATTTCATTTTATAAAGCTAAGACAGAGCTCAACTAAGATAGTCTGCTGCTGATTTCTATATACGGTTATATTCTCAGCTGATAATGGTCAAAAATTTTAGTGACCTATTGGCTGTCATTCGCCAAGGTTAAATGGATTTTCAGCTCATTTCTATCTAACAGATGGATGTACATCCATAAACCCACCACCACAGAATGGAGGTGACTATTGATGGCAGGATATGTACAGGACTATGTCCTTTATGTGCACATTTAATAAGGTTCTCATGAAGAGACCTCCCTCTGCTGAACATGAGTAGGTGTGAATAACTGATACCAAGCTGTAGTTCTGTGGAGTAACAAAGGACTCTGGGGCTGCCTGCATCATTTGCCACAAACCCTGGAGGCATAAACAAAAATTAATTTCACATACCCATACACCATACCATTCACATTACAATTGTGTCCCTGGGTTACACACCAAACAAAGTGTCTTTACTGAGGACAGGACCATACAATTCCGTAAGACATGTAACCTAAGATCTTTTCCATTATGGTATAAACCAGACTTCTGTGGTGTTCATAAATATGATCATTCTAACATTGTCAAAGACTACCAAATGTTTTTTTTTAAAGCGAAAGACCAGGGTAAAGAGAATTTATTTATTCTTGTCTAGAAAAAAGCAAGAAATTCCAAATTGTTTGGAAAGAATAGACCTAAGAATTCACTGGAAGTTCGTAAAAGGAAACATGGAAGCTATGATATTTCCATATCCCCAACGGTTATTTACAGGAGAAATATCTAAACACATAAGAGCATATATAAACGTTTAGGAAATAGGTAGCTCTTTGTAGGAGTACACAGGACATAGTAAAGGGAATTAGATAACATGCTACTCAAAATAGACCAGAGCTAAATATGCCGGCTCTGCTCACTTTCCAAACTTTTTTTTAAATGCTGACCAAGCTCAGCTGGGCAAGACCTGCTTAGTGCAGTCATTTTCACATTCCCACTGAACATATCAGCTCTGACAATATTGTTTTTTAATCTCAACAGCAGAAAGTAATATATAATTCCTTCTAACTCAGCCAAGAAAAAGAAAATCAATTTTAAGAAACTAAAAATGCAGATACGGTATTATATGAAATTGCACCAAATTTTACAATGGTCTGATTTTCCTGATATTTTTATCTTAACACATCAAGGGTGATAGAAGCTTCTTTTTGCTGTCAAAGTGATCAAAGAGAGGTTGAGAAAGAATCTATAAACAGATGCTGCCCAGTGACAAACCTTAAAGAACAAGACTGTGGGGCCAGATGTTTGAGTGACCTTCGGACTACAGAACATGTTGGCATGGTGTTGATTTAGATAGCTGTTGGCAGGGGCTTTCGATCCAGCAGCTGAAAAAAAATCTAAATTATGGAAATATTTTTTCTCATCTTTCCCCTAACTATAAAAACTGAAACTACTGGTCAGTGGGGCTGATGGCTGTCAAAGAAGTTGAATTCACCACACAACCCTGCCAGTAGGTATCACATCAAAAAGGAGTTAGCTGAATGAACAAGAACATCTTCAGGCTGTGCCATTTTGCATCCCCCTCAACTTTCAACAGCTGTTTCTTGAGTGAATACAGATGCAGAATAATTATATGAAATGTTTTACATTTTCAATATACTACATCATGTAAATATGTAATCTATGATTACCTATGGGTGATGTAATATAAACCGCAATCAAGAAAGGGTTTTGGGATGTGGATAGGAAATAGAATAATTAATCAATAATGGTGATTTTCCTAAATTGTGTTCTTCATACATGCTATATTTGTAGAATTAAAATGACATTATTAAAAAAACCCCACAAAACCCAACAAAGCAACAACAACAAATGCAGAGATAATTGATCACATACATATTGTTTTTATCAAATACTAGAAGGCCCTGGAAATTATTATTACATATAACTTTAGCTGTGCTGCAATTTTCTGGATCTGTCTCAGCTTCCATTTTTTAATCCAATTGAAGAAATTAATCATGTACTAGGAAATACAAAAGGAAAAGAGAAAGTCATCAATCCAAAAATCCAGCAGATACTCAAGTCTGAGCCACTGCACATTACTAGAACAAATGGAGAAAGCAGAAAAAGTCTTGCTTTGTAACATTAAATGTGATTGAAGACTGTACAGTTCTTCTTACGCTTTTAGACGTTTTGTCACTTTACCTGGAGAAATATACACTGCTTATTCTGAATTGCTGCTGATGTCCAGCACTTGTCAAAACCGCTATCTGTCAAGCACTTCACAAAGTGTTGCAAAATGACAGATCAGGATGTCTGAATAGATGGAGCCCCAGGAAAAACAGAACAGATAGAAAATTCATGACTCTAAACTACATCAAAGCGACTTCTGTCAACATCATGTCAAAAGAAGGAAAAAAAGAACTGTTCATTTTAGAGGGTTTTTTTCATTATATAAACACTTTTTTCACGTATGAGCTAAGTGTAAGGAAAAATTAACTTGGTGTACAGTATGATTATTTGAATGTGCCAAAAATACTCTTTAAATAATCCAGGAATAAGGAAGCTTCTAACAGTAGATACTGTCTGGCAGTTAAAACCAATGACATCCAAAAGAAATGCATGAAGAATCTATCAGCTTAAAATAGGACAAACCATCTGGCTCCAAAGAAATAAAAGTATTCTGCTGTGCATGTTTGTTGGGTTCACAGAATCTTACAACTGGATTAATTTTGTATTTCCTCTCCAACCAGTTTTGATCATCTCTACTTAGTCTGTCAATTGCACAACCCTAATTCACTGTTATATTGCAGGCAGCAGATTTAGTAATATCAAGACAACACTGTAATTTAAAAAAAGGAGTACCATCAGCATAATCAGACCTTCCATTACAGAGAAATATTTTACATAGTTTCTCAAAGGTTCCAGAAAATAAGCAGGTTATGATATATTACTATATACATTCAAATTATACATAATCAAATTTTGAGAAAGAATTGCACAGAATATTGCGAGTAGTGCAGAGCTATAGATGCTTTCTGTCTCACATACCTTTCACCACAGGCCTCTGCCATCAATGAAGTTTACTGATGCTGTATTGACCTCTAGAAATCAAGAGGCTAAATGACCCTGTACAATGGGCTCAGTGGCTTTTAGAGGATTGGGAAATAAAAAGCACACACAATCATCAACTTGGAACATGGAAGGCGGCGCTTCGTGCATGATCTAGTAAGCATTAGCAAAGTACAGAACTTGCAGCAAGTTTGGAACTCTGCATGCTCCATATTTACTGTCTTGGTGTCATCTTTGCTTGCTGGTCTCTGGCTTGTGGAACTGCATGGAATGGGATGGGTTGGAAAGGACCTTCCAAAGGCTGTCTGGTCCAAGCCCCCATCCCAGGCAAGGACATCATTCTTCCATCCACTTTTTCAAAGGGCCTATAAAGCTACTGCTGGCTCTGACAGGAGAAACAGCTGATCCAGAAACTGGCACTTGCTCACTGGTGCAAACATGCTCCTATTTTCCTTGGAGAAGATGCCCATTAACCACTGGTCAGCAAAGTTTTGCTAGCTTCAAAACATTTGCAAGATATAAATGAGCATGAAGAGGAATAGCACCTTCTGGTTCAGAAAGGTGCTTTAGAACATCCTGTTGAATGTGTACATGGCTGGGAATTGCGATCTATTAACACTGGAGTACAGTGGAAGGCACGTTTGCTGCTTACTGTATGCAGAACTCGATATATCTTGCTTCCTACTTACAAAAAGATGTTTATTACCTGTAACTGTACAGAGGTGTGTGCTTCACAGCAGCAGTGATTGGTAATAAGCCTCCTTTTCTCATTTACATTGATAGCAAGCATTAGTGAAGATATATGCATTTCATTTCATGGTTCAGAAAGAACAAAGTATATGTATATGTGATAGCAGTGGGTGGTTAATGAAATGGTCTGACAAACATAAGCTAATACATAATCATACCAGAATGTGGACTGGAACACCTGTTCCTGCTTCACAGGCTTACAATTCTTAAAGAAAAGTTACTATTCTCAAGAACTGAAACCACTACTATTTAGACATCAATATGCTCTGAGGAAATTTTAGTCATTTTTTTTGCAAACACTAAAGGGGGGAATTTTAATGATATCAAATCTCTTTTGCTTGTGTCCTAAGAGTAATGAAAACTTCACACATGCATGAAGCTCCAGTAATTATTTTAAACTGCCTTCTGTTGTCCCCCTGAGGAACACGGTGGTATTTGTTTGATGCAGTTTAATTAGTGTCAGGGTAATTAATGCTATGCTATCTACATGAGATCAAACCCCTTTCTTTGTAACACTCTGGTAACTAAGAACTAAGAAAAGGAAGTGGTTTGAAAATGTGGAAGCTTGGTAGGCTAGGTTCAGAAACAAATCGAATTGCTCAAATCTGCATTTACGTACCCAAAATATTAAACACATCCTGCCAAGTCAGAACCTACAAGTGTGAGATTGGGAACATAATGCATTAGAATGGTGCTGTAAGACAGGAGACCCACAGCTACCCATGTAAGTGAAATGCTTTTTCTATGGATGTAATCAAATTAACTGAAACATTCATGGACACCATGCACCTTGTAAGGAGTTTAAATCCTTTAATAATGAAATTATATACTTTTGCACAACCAGATCACCATAGTTATTTATAAGCAGCATGTGGTGCTACCATGTGCTGATATATTTTCCTAAATAAAAGGATCATTTGAGTTTAATGAATGAATGTGATTCTGCTTTAATGCCTGAATAAAATTTGCATTTAATTGAATGTTCAGTCTCCACTTCAAAATAGTGTCCTCTACAAAAAGGACCAAGGAGGCACCAGAGTGCAGAAGTTGGAACATACAGATATTCCAGACACACACACTGCACGCACTACATAAATCCTTTTTAACTGTTTCTTTGGTAATAAGGAACTGCAGTATAAATCTCACAACACACAAATTCAGGGTGATTACAGGCTTAAGGGTATAACTCCAGTTATCTTGACTGGATAAATTATTATATCCTAGAGGTTATTCCGTTTTTTGTAATACAGGGAAAGAAGGAAGGAAGGAAGGAAGGAAGGAAGGAAGGAAGGAAGGAAGGAAGGAAGGAAGGAAAAGAGAAAGCTTCTGAATGTTTTCTTTGCAACCCAAGAAATTGTGGGCTTGCCATAATACCTTTGACACTTAAAGTTTTAAGAACAGGAAAAAGAAAAGTTAGAGGTACACACATAGCCTGGAAAGCATATTTTATGCAATAATACAGAGATTCTGTGAGGCTTCTTGCAGAAAAGAAAACACCGATTTGAAGACAAAGTGGCTTGGTCTTTCACATGCATGACCTGAGGGTGCAAATAATAAGAGCTCTGTTCAGAACTGGCAAATGTTCTACCAAAAAGCACAAGCAGTAGCCCTAGAGCAGTCTGCAGATTGTGTTGGTATCCATTACCATTAAATTCATATTTATCTTTATCACAAGAGATTTCACCAGCTTATGCTGGTGGCACAGCAGGGTTTGAGAGTCTCTGCAACACGCTGGTTTTGAGGTCATCCATGACCCAACATACCCACAGGTCAGCTGGCCAACAAAATACACCCTTTCCTCTTTCCTGCGACTTAGCTGTTTATCAATTAAAGCCATAAATACAAATTACTTTAATAAGGCAGGCGACACAGTAAAGCAACCTGCCGAAAGTTTGCCATAAGAAGCGCCTGCAAAGTTCAACAACTGTGAAAGAACTATTAAAAAGGACACACAAACAAGTGACCTTGACTGACAAGCGCACTTCATCCCCGCAATAAACAGCGGCGGGGCTGATAAGTGTTCATTGGCGCAGAGAGTAATTACCTATCTGTCAGCGTTGCTGGTGTGTGCGAAATAGTATAAATGAAACATACATAATGTACAGCAATAATATCGGGCATGCAGAACCTAATGCATTATCATCATTCTCAGGGCTCAGGTTTATGTGGCTGCCACCACTGAGTAAATGCCTTCTAGCCATGATAATTTCATTCTAATCTCTGTTCCATATTATAATTTTCATAGCTAAAAGATACTGAGGAGCAATACGTTTCAATCAAGGGCTAAATAGAACACAACCTGTAACTGGGTATTTTATACACCTATATATATTTTTTTCTTTCAAAAAAAAATTTAGTCAATTTATGAATAGACTGAAATAAGCTGTAAATTTATGGATGACAAACTCTGTCTGTAGCAATGTCACAATGTCTGGAGACAGGCTTTACATATCCTCTACAAGGGATGCCAGCTTTGTCTATCATATCTCACAAAAGAATTCAACCCTCTGGAAGAATAAAGGTTTCTGTACCATTTCCTAGCATGTTATCAAACAAGGTTAACACTTAAATGTATGAAAAAGGGTCCTACTGAGTTAAAAAATAATAATAAAACAAGCTATTAAACAATTTACACAATTACTTTGAATTGTTTAAAATTTTATTTTAGTCTATAACCTCCACAGCTAAACCACAACTGTGATGAACAAATACACTTGCTTCCGCACAAATGTCTATTTTACAATAAAGCCTTTGTGCATTTTGAAATTATTTGGGGGATCCTTATGTAGAAAAAGGACAGTGATTTAAAGGTATGCTCAGCCTTCCTTCCCCTCCCCTCCCTATCTCACAAGGAAAAGGGAGAGAGAACATCACTCTGTGCTTTATCAAAATCCATTTGACTGCATGTTAGTACTGGGGGAAAAGTGCAGTGAAACATGCACTGGAGCCCCTGTGGCACCAACTGGAGTCTGTGTGGCACCAGTGGCCCTACCCTAACAAACTGTTGCACTGCCAGCCTCCTTCCCTTCCTCCCTAAAGCCAGAGGGATGCACACACCTAACACACTGTGCTCAAGAAACCTCAAAACAGGGCTAGAGCTGAGTAGTTTGCTCCACCCAGCTGCATCCCAGGGGACAAAACGGTGCTCCTGGGGAGCACTTTAGGGTGAGGGTGACTCTCCAGGGCAGAGGTGGTGCTGGAAGCAACCCTGTGCAGGCTAGAGGAGAGAGAGGGAGATGGCTGCTCAAGTCAGGGGCAGACCACCCCACCCCAGGGCCCCCACTATGGCCCCCATCCCAGTGGGCTCTCACCCCACCTCTGGAGGGATTTCCACACACCTACTCTTGCCTTGGCCAGCCCCCACATGTGCTGGTACTCATTACACCAACACCCATCCTCATTAGATAAGTGATGCATGTCTGGGAAGATAGGCAAATGTGAGAGCTCAGTGATTAAAATGAGCAGGGGTGGGAGGTTTATGCAAACCTTCATTTTAATTTCCATTAGCAGCCTGTCTCATCATTTGCTTTTTTGACCTTCCACCTGCAAGATACTCAATTCTCTGCTGAGGCTCACCTGGACCCAGCTCTGATTTGCCCAACCCTTCCAGCAGTGTCCACAGTGGTAGGCAGAGCCTCTGCTGGCCTCCTTTGGAAGGCAGCCACCTTCACCATCAGATTTCATGAGCAACCTCTATAACAAACCCAGATGAAGCTTCAAGTGGTACAGAAACCTGAAAGCCAGCATGTTTTGCCTGGCTGGGAGTTTCACTACAGAAATTTCACATGGTTCTAAATATAACTCAACAGCAGTATTTATTTTATTTAAATGTCTCAGAACATTGCATTTGACAGAAGACAACAGACTGGAAAATTGCTTATACAAAATGCAAGAGGTGGTTGCAGTATTTTCTGGCATGTGGTATTGCTTTGCACTTCGCTGACATCCGTATGGCTGCAGCCACCCCTCACCTGGTCCCATCACCCTCTGACTCTCTGCTTTCTGACATGAGTCTTTAGACCATCATATTTCAATATCCAGGACCCAGGAGATCAGCAGACATGGGGCTGCATTTGGGCTGCAGAAAGTTTTATTTTTACCATATGCTGATGGCTGAAAGTCAGGAGAGTGAAACTCTCTACTGAAGTCAGTGTTGGATCCAAGGATGGACATGTCAGAAATACATAATGAACTCAGCCCATGAACATAATGCTGGTGATCTGCCTTATAAATTTAACAACACGTTATCAATACAGAAATATTACACATTTCTTGTGAAGTCAAACACCAAAAAAAAAAAGTCTAAGGCAGGTTTCTGTGTCCACCTTACAGTATCAAAAGCGTGGGCCAAAATACTGCTACTCCTGGATTTACAATCAGGATGAGGTTTAGAGAAACAAGGATTTAGAAACAAAGGATTTTCTTCTGTCTGTTTTCAACAAAATGAAACAGTTCCTCAGAGAGGGAGATAAAATAAAAGAAGACTTTTCCTCTGAGAAATGAGGTGAAAATGAAATTTTTTTTAACCTAGCTCAGCATGCTGGAATGAGCAAAACAAACCTGGAGCTACTGTGTCCCACTTGTATTATCTGCAAAGCCAAAACAGCATCCTAACTGGAATACAACCCCCCGCTTTGCAATGCTTGCTGACATCCAGACGGTATACAAAATTTAGTGCCTTGCTCCAGAGTACTGCTTGCAGGTGCAATAAAAAGGAAATACAGCATGGTTAAAAGCAGACAGAGGCAGGGTCCCCAGGAGCCACCACCCTAGCAGAGCCCTCTTTGCAGATTGTGCATCAACTCTGTGAGCAGCCAAATCAGTCAGAAAGCAAAACCATCTGGGGCTCAATACACCCTGTCCCAGGCTGCTGGGGTCTCTCCCCTCCACTATCCTGCACTCCTCCTTTGTTTCTTTTCCAATCCTGCTAGATAGGGCACTGTTAAACGTGATGTGCATACCCCTGTAATAGCTGGTGCTTAAAGGATAAAAGGCTTATTACGCTTTCAGCTGAAGTTGTTAATCCCCTAACAAGCCGAAACAGCATGTGCAGTAGCCTCGGAGGCTGGGGTTGCACGGGCGATCATCACCTACATGGGAAGTTGTTGCTACAATGGCAAGCAGTGTGGTTCCTCTGGGCCCTCTGAGAATACAAGGGAAACAAACAAACCCAAGGAATGAGAGTTTAAATCTCAAATTAAAGGTACCTTGTTTTATCTAGCATAAAATTAGGAAGTATCAGAATTAAAGACGTCCAGTGTTAGTGTATCCCTTCCACTTTCTATGTCAAGATCCAACCATCAGCTGCAGGCTTGTTTTCTTCTTCCATAGCCTCAGTGTATCATAGTAGTAGATATTTTTCAGGGAGCAAATTAAGACTATGCAGTAAATGAGACTGTTTACAGCAAGGCTTCTGCTTCTCAATGGCTCTCAGGGTCAGAGGTTTTCTAGCAACAGAGAGATAAAAGAAATTGTGTTAGGGAACTGAAGAGAAGCACTGATGTGGTCAAAGGAAACAAAAGGCACACCAAAAACAGTCCTGCACTTCACGCTCTCCCAGGATTCTTATATCATTTGTGGCAAGGCTACTAAATTAAAATTTTGGCAGACATCTTAACAATATGTCTCATTCACTGGATGCAGAATTTGTGACACCTGGAGCTTGAGCTTAAGGAGGTTTCAGGCACTTACAACGGGCATAAGTATAAAGAGTTTGGAGATGCAGTAGTCCAGCAGTAAAACAACATGGTTTGCAGCTGAGGAAGGAGCCCAGGAAACAGTTAGGAGATGTTCTGGTGTCATCCTTGTTCTACTAGTGGTTCACCACATGGAAGTGAGTTGCCTGAAACTATCTCAGTTTCCCCATCTGTAAAATAGGACTAATAAAAACCCTCCATCTCCCAAAGGAATCATAAGGATTAATTAATTTCACATTTAATGATCTCTAAAATACTCTACTGAAAAGTATGAAAAAACCTCTGCTAAGTCTGGGGTGGTTTCAGTTGCTAATGCAGTGAGGCATGTTTCCAAGAAGTTCTTAAATCATCCTCACCTCCTCTATTACAAAGCAACCAATTACCTGAAAATAAGAAGTCAGACAGCTATCACGTGGCAATAAAAAGCTCATTATTGCTTTGCATCTAACCTTCAGGACTACCTGTCTTGACTTGAAGAGAGTCAGGAGGGCCCTGGGAGGCTCATAATGCCCTTTGACCTGTCAGCCCTGCCTTTCACATGATGTGAAAGGGGAGGCAGTGCCCATGAGCTGATGGTGTAGCTTAGAGATGGCAACTTGAAACCTCAGACAAGTAAAGCTGTAGAGGTACTGGAAAGATTTACAACCAAGATTTAGGTTGATTCTTTATATTTAAAACAGAATATTCAAACTGCAGGGTATTTTTTAATCGAGGTAAAAAGAAATATTCTTAGCTGTTCCATTCTCTAAACTCAGCATGTGAAGCAACAAGAAAATGCAATGGAGAAGGATACTGCTATCCTTTCATGTTCCTCTTTGCAAAGTCATACTCTTCCCAGTACACAGCCCAAGCAGAACATACAACTCGTTGTTAAAATAATGCAGTGCATTAACATCTCCCCCCCTAAGCTGAATGATGTTAGAAGGATTCCACTGTTTTTATTTAATTATTAATAAATTCTCCAACTGTTAGTATTGCAGAAGCAAAGGAAAGTCCAATTAAAATTTGGAGTTCCTTGTAGTAGGTGCCTTCATACCTGCTTCTCACGTCCTTTAGTGTTACTGTCAAACACTGAATTTCCCCCAGTATAAATTTTCCTCTTGGAAACCACTGGCATTCTCCCTCCTAAACAGCCTTGTCAGAGAGTGGACTAAGGCAAATTACATTGAAGCCAAGAATATGCCTATTCTGGCTATATACTTATTTAAAGTCAAGGACATTTTAAAGAGCAGCTCCGAGCTACTGTAGAGATGCCAGCCCATGATATTTTGTGAAGTATGTCTATGAAGTAAATAAAAATAATAATAATAAAAAAACCTAGCACATAAATAATCCTTAATCAGAGACATTACTCATTATACAATACCACTGAAAATTGCTGTATATGCTACCTCTTAGTCTGAAAACAGAATATAATACACTACAATTAAAATGTTCAAATATTCATTATCCATCCTCAGAGATGAATTATTTACGAAATTAAAAATTTCACCAGGTGCTTTATACTGTCACAGGAATAGTTCCTTCTCCTGAAGTAAACAGAATTACTCCAATGAGCAATAATGGCACATTTAGGCTATACATTTGGGCTTTTATTAACAAACATCTATGCTTCTCTAATTCTCTAAAACATAATTTTCTTGATAAAGGCTGTCTTATGCAGCTTCCAGAACTGTAAGAATTCCCAACTGACTAGTGTGATATTATTTTTCTTCCAGGAGAGAATGATTAATAAAATATTGCCTCAGCAATGACAGATTATAATACATTTCCAAAATAAAATAAATACATAAAATAATATTTATTTCACACAGTTTGAGATACCTACTGAAAGTTGTATCTCATCTTGTCTAGGATATAGGTGTTCTGTCACCTATACCATGCACCAGATCATAATCGCAACAATGAAAAATACCAGAGCTTTTCTCCCAATTTTTATATAACATTATTCAGATCTTAGTAAATTTCTGATAGAAGACGACCGTATGGCACAACCAAACATATCTGCAAAACATCTGAGTTATGGAGCATGAGAGAAACATAAACATGGAGCTGTTCCACTTTTATGAATTTATCACTTGGTATCATTTGAATGTGTGCTTTATGGTTGGATCTTTGAAAAAGGCCTCACATGATCTCTCATTTCACCTCCACAGCTTAACAGTGTTAAATTCAAATCTGTACCCATAGTATGTGGAAAAGTAGGGTTATCTTATCAATATAGCGGGCTGTGCTTTTGAGCATATGTTGTACTGAACATCCAAGTGACATTAGCTACATCCAAGTCTAGCTACTATGTAAAAAGGAAAGATTAAGGGTTTAAGGTTTTTAAAAACAGACAATCCCCTTCTCTAGTATTTTTATTATTTTTAAAAAATGACTATATGCATACACACATTAACTCTTCATATATAAATAAGAGAATAAAGAGCTTCCATATTCCTGTGAGAATGCTCAAATAAAACAGTTGCATTAATTTCAATAGCTGTGTTTTGAAATAGTTTAATTTAATCAGGACAAAGATACTCTTTTAAATATCACAATTAATGTTGAAAATATATCAGTTTTGTAAATTTTACAAAGCAATAATCTCACACTCTGACATTTAATGTAACAGAAACATTTTCCATCTGAGGAGAGGCATACACAAGAAACCATGGCCATGCCCTAGTAAGGACACAGTTTAAATCACCCGTTTGTTATCAGCCTGCAGCTTGGCATGAGTTTGAACCCAGTGGCTGGAGGTGAAAGATCTCTGTACTAATTTACTACATCACTGAAATGCCTCCTAGTCTCCCTTCTGTGACTCCAAATTAATTTGAGTCTGTCTTTGTAATTTTTTTCTGTTATCCCAACATATTCAACAACAGCTTTTACTAACAGTGAAGATCTCTGTTCTTCCTCTGTAAACAAAATGAATCTGAATGGATGTCAACATCAGCTGTGTTCCTGGGTTAACAGTGAATTTCATCCTCTGTATCCTAATCTAGTGTGGTGCAGCAGCTCACATCTGCAGTCATGCAGGTTACCAGGAGCACCTTGCCTTCAAGTCTTTATATATAGTTTGCATTTACTCCGTGTTTTCAAAACCTTTGAGNCTTTATAAATATATATGTATATAGTGTATATATATCAATATCAATATCAATGTATAATATATATACACAATGAGTTTTAATACCACAGTATGGAAATGTGGAGAATTGCTTTGTGTTTCTCCCCAAGCTTTATGATGATTTCTGATGACAAGCTGTCTTGTGCTCAGTTCCAATAAAATCGTTATATCAGTTCAAGAAGTTCCTAACCTTGTAAAAAGAAGGAGCAG
>VZTT01036461.1:2289-17002 GCA_013400855.1 Buphagus erythrorhynchus | reverse complement strand
TTTATCTTCTTTTGTAATATTTGGAGGATTTTGCCATACCAAGAATTTGCCTTGGGCAAGACCTTATTCCCAGTGGCATTATTGCACTATATTTGGGCCAAAAAGATACAAATTACTATGTTCTTGTCATTCACTACTGTTAATATTTAGGTCTAGAAGGGAATATGTCAAATAGAACAATGCACACTGGAGTTATAGTGCAGTGCCTGCCTAGTTTCTCCATCCCTTTTGGTTACATTTTAATAAATTTCATTAGTATTGGATGGTATANTGGTAGAAGACTCCATGGTTTCAGATTTGATATCAAATATTGAATTTTATTTATGTGTAAATTTCATCCACTTATTAACATATCTGAGTAGCTTGTATCAGTTTTAAAATGCCTCATTCATTTTATCTTGCACAGGTTAGGAATAGTTTTAAGGAATTTTTGTATGTTTTACTTATGGAGATATGAATACCAGACTGCATACTTCTATTTTAACATGAAGTGAAAGAAAATGCACAGAGACCATAAAACTTATCTAAAGACTGCTGCAATACAGGAAGTTTGCTTTTGTTTGAAATGTTTTAAAAGGACATTAGCATTTTTTTCTCTCATGCTTTCCCTTTCATAATATGCCCAACATACATAGATACCTAGAGAAGTATATTGTGGTATTTAACAGCATTGAAAAAGAATTTATATATAAAAATGGAGTTATTTACATATACATATGTAGTTCACACAGCCTATATTTGTCCTGCTTGCAAGGAACCTAATCAGATTTTTGTAGCAAAGCAACTGCTGTTGAATAAATAGGTAGAAGTTTCAAAAATAGGACCGTTTTAATTTACTTTTCAAATAAAAAAATACTGTTGCTGAAGGGACTCCATAGCTCTGCCAAAAGGACAGCTTTGTCTTTGGAAGCAGATCATCTGATACTGAACTCCTGGGAATGTTCCAGGTTGAAAACCTTAATCTCTGATAAAAAATGAAAAAAAAAGTAATCGTGAAACAGTCATCTTACACACACTGATACAGACTTGAATCCGAAGAAGCCCTGAGTGTAGTTCTGAATGAGTGTTTCTCAGAAGCATGCACAAACGATTGGTTTGTGTAAGTTATTCTCTCCAAATTTATCATGCCAGCCCTTAGCTACTCTGTTCTGTCTCCTTTAGAGGCAGGTCCAAAACTTCCCTGGTAGTAGGCATGCAAAAAAGTAATTTTCTGCCTGACTATAACCTGTTCTCATTCTTCTCTTTGTCAAAGGCTTTCTAAATACTTGGACAACTATCCCTACATACACTATGCATTTATTCAGGCTGCTATTTGTACACATATACATATATTGTATAGCCAAAGCAAAGCTACATAGCCTGCACATGACCTAAGGAATCTGTCTGCTGCACTTGAATATTAGCTAGACTTGAGCCCAGCTCAAACTCAAATTCCACAGAAAGGAAAGCTATTTAATAAAGGGAACAATATATACTTTAATAAAGTTTTACATTCTATGAATTTTCTGTAAATAGAGTAATTTTGGTTCTCAGATGTGGGGGGCTTGGCTGAGTTAATATCTTGTGAAGTTAAATCTCCCCTCCATCTTATAGCTCACCTCAGATGGTTATGCTTCATAAACTATCATATTCTTTGTGAAATTAAGACAAACTCTAGAAGGGATTGTGTTCTCAGATATTGACCCTAAAACTGGCTGCAAAATCAAATCTTCATTGTGAAATGGTTCTAAAAGAGAGAAAGGGTAATATGTTGTTTGCAAGGGTTTGAGGGGGCTTGAGCAAAAGCTTATCTTTTGGGGAAATGTATTTATAAAATCAAGGCCATTGTAATCCTTAAGTCATATTGACTCTGTTCTGATGATTTCTGTGTGTCATCTTTTTTTTGTTTGTCTACCTATGTGATTAATTGCAGATTGTCTATTTTGTAAAAAAAAAAAAAAAAAGCAAAAATACAAAAATAAAGACTAATAATTTCTTGCCAGCTTTTCTGTTTCATTCATCTGTAATAAAAGTATCTTCTTTTCACTCAGGCCTCAGGATACTTAATGAAAGTAATTCTGGTAACACTGTGTCCATCTAATATAAGTGGCAGGAGGACTGTGATCCAAACACTCGGATATAAGTGACAGCTGTGCATCACTGTGAACTGATGCACTCCATCAGCCTATCAGAATGTGGCATTTGGGAAGCAGTGTCTCCAGGTGTATTCACAACTGTAACTTCTTGCTCCCTGTTATTCCGAAAAGATACGAAGGCTTACCTGAAGGCAGAGGAAATTCCTCAGTTATCAAGAAACGTGACATAGCAAGGACATAAAAGCTGAGAAAGTGAAGTTTTTTTTCTCTCTCAGTCACAAGCTGAGTGTCTGGCTTGTGCCCTGGTTCCCCTGACAAACTGCCTCTGGCTATGATGGTATTTTTGTTACATCTTCTCAAGGCTCTCTGTGACACTGCTATGTAGTAACCACAGCAAACAGATATTAACCTTTCCCATATCTTTAAAACTGGTAGACCAAAACATTCTATCTGAGACTCCTACTGATTCTAATCAAAGTCAAGGCTTTTTTTAGAGTTTTGCTCTTAAAAGATGACTGAAATTTAGAGCGTGCTGTTTTTATGAGACAAGATGCCAAGATATTCTGATCAGCAAAGGTCAATTTAAAATTATTATTATTATTATTATTATTATTATTATTATTATTATTTAAGACTATGTAACTAACAGCAAAAATAAGGTTTTTTTCTAATTATACTTGAGGGAGTGTCTGATCAAGACTATACATCACCTGATGTGTATTTTGTCACACAAATAATCAAGAAAAATAAAATGATGGTAAAGTTAGACACATGCATATTTAACCAGTGACAATTATTAATTCTCATTATGGGTTCTGAGTATATTATGAATAGGACCTGTATTACAGGTGGACAGTCACCTCATACTTAAATATGATTTAATTACTGAAGAATATTGAGTACCTTCCTAATTCAATGCATTTGTCAGTAAAAATACTCATCTTTGACATTTAATTCAATTGACTTGTCAGCAGCAATATGTCAAATTATCAATATATGTGAGACACCTCCATATTTAATTAATTTTTGCTGATTGGTCCAACATTTTATGCTAAGGAATACATAGGCAAATCAAACTGCAGAAGGACATGAATGTGCATATGCCTTTTGCTAATTCTCCAGGTAAACTTTAGGCTTCATTTGAAATGGTTATTTTTTTACACCTCAAAAATAATTTCATTTTATAAGAAAACACAGAAATTAAATCAATTTTTAAATTAAACAAGGAAGCTTCAGAATTTGTCACATAGTGATGAATATTTTTTAAAAAATCATATAAGTATACAACTTACCCTGATGCTCTAGGATCAGATCCTCACTACTGGACACACTGGAAATTCCAAACAACAAGAGTTAGATAATGAGTAAAAGACGTAGTTTTTATGGCATCAAATAGCCTTTCAGATCTCTGAAAATATTTGCAATGGTTAATTGTAATGTAACTGCTGTATACTCTGATTATACAGCCCATATAATACATTTAATCCTTAAAACGTTCTGCTGATGAGTAATGTTCTATATGCAAAATT
This sequence comes from Buphagus erythrorhynchus, assembly GCA_013400855.1. Lineage (NCBI taxonomy): Eukaryota > Metazoa > Chordata > Aves > Passeriformes > Sturnidae > Buphagus > Buphagus erythrorhynchus. The sequence continues at coordinate 13,398 of VZTT01036461.1, read as the reverse complement.
TATTTTTATTCCACCATTTATATGATTGAATAGTGTTTGAAAAAATGTAGTTATATTCCTGTTCATATCATACAAGTAAAATTACATAATTCCTCTTTATTAAAAGTAGCGAAGTATAGAATTTCTTCTTGTGTTACCTCTCAACAACAACAACAAAAAAAAGTGATAATTTATGAATAAGTTCTGAAACAATAAAAGTTGACAGATATTTGTCAATGCAAATCTCTAGAAATGGCAGAGTTTACCAATCTGTATTAGTTTATGGGAGATAGAATATGATTTAGATCTATGTGTACAGGGTCCTTAGCTATACACTTGCAATTTAAAGCATTGAAGGGGTTTGGCACTGGACAAGGAAGAGACGTATTTCTCCACTTCACTATGCACAAAATTAGGTGCATAAATGGAATTTTTGGAACTTTTGTAGCATAGCTGAAATGTGTTATTGTTGGGTTTTTGTTTTAAATTTCAACGTGGCTGAAGTGAATAAAACCAATAATTGCTTATTGCTGTACTCAGGCTTTAAGATTGTCATATTGAAAACAACATTTTGAATTTTTTGTTTTGTGCAGGTAATAGCACAATTACTTCTGCTATTTTGACTGGTGAAAAAGCAGCAAATAGTCCTTACCTCCAGCAACTTAGCAGCAATATGTGACTCATTCAGATTTAAGATAGGCTTCTCTAAGGTATTTCACTGGCCTGGCAGATACCACGGTTGCAGCGGTCTGTCTGGATAATAACTGTGCTCTCCATTATAAACCAGACTAGAAACCTGGAGACACAGTTTATTTCCTTGTTGCTATGATGTTAGTGATGCCAGGTTGGTTCTGTCTCCATTTCAGTTTTTTAAATTATATATTTCCCATCATGGGCCATTAACACAATATATCAGTACAGATAAGATATTTGTCCAAGTGACCATGAGAAACATATTTAGCTAGAAAATCCCAAGTAAGACTATTTTTTTGCATTAATACCTTTGGATCTCAATTATAATGATGGAACTTAAATTAGTCTTTTTAATTTCCACTAAATTCAAAAATTTATCCATGTGAAATGAAATATCAAATAATAGTGTTTACAAAATGAACTGATGTAGATTCTTGTTCTACTTTGTCATGTTTTTTCACCATGTCATGTTGTGACTGTAGGAGGAAAAGCCAAAGTTTGCTTCCCCAAAGTGATATTTGTCACAATACCCTTTCATTTTAAAAACAAAAATTAGACTGTACTTGATGTAAAAACTCAGCCTAATGTGATGGCTGGTCATGCCCATCACTGGGAGAATTATATCTGTTTTTGGCACACTGAGTGCTAGAAAATGAAACATAGTATTCATCAATAGGGATTTGTTTTATTAAAAAAAGAGTAAATTAATATTGATACTTCTTTTAAGAATGAATAACAACAAACATCTTTAATGCTGTTTCCAGACTTGTGGAAAGGATCTGGGAGGATACTTCAGGGGTATAGTTTTTACACAGCAAATTCAAGAGCCAGAAGCTGGTTTGGCAGCTGGCTTTCACCATGATCAGCAGGAAATGAATGTACCAACCTTGCAGCTGCTTGGCACAGGTCAGCTGGCCATTTTTCCTCCTTTGTAGGAGGTTTGCAACCTTCCAAATCCTTCTCTATCCATGCTAGCACCACCTCCTCCTGTGCCTGAACACTTCTAGGCATGGCAGATGCCTGGCTTTTCCCGGAGGAAGAGTAGCAATGTGTGCTGGGGCAGGTGCCCGAGCTCACTGCCCACCTGGCAGCGAGCAGGCAGGCTCCTGGATGTGGGCATGAATTGGCTCGTGCAGAACACATCTGGTTGTATTCTGTATCCTCACAGAACTCTCTCTTACCCATTGGTACCTCTAAATTTAAAGGCACTGCCTTCAGAGAGAATTATTAGCATGAAATGGGGTGAATTCTTACTTTTTTATATGCATATGTATATTTTTTTATTTTTATGTATATTTAATTTCTGTATATACATATACATATACGTATACGTATACATATATGTATACGTATACGTATACGTATACGTATACGTATACGTATATGTATATGTATATGTATATGTATATAATAATATGTATATATTATTATAATTAAATGTATAGAGGCTTGGACTAGAGACAGCTTAGATTTTTGAAAACTTGTAAATATCTGAATGCAATAGAGGTGAAAAGAAGGAGGTCACACCACCGTTCCTTCAGGTCTCTACCACCGTGACACACCTTAGTCAAAAGGATTTTATTCCCAGTCCCAGAAATACAGGATAGATAATGTAGTATTCCAAGACAAGTTAGGCTTTTCCAGCACAGGAATACTGGCACTTGTGAACAGAGTAAAAAATTGTGTCATCACTTGAAGTCAACTGTAGGTGTCTGACACTAAAATAAAATATTCTCCCTGCGTAGCTAAACCCATTGACTGTCTCAACTAACAAATCAGATAAAAAATGGGGGTCATGGCCTTGGCGTGTGGCAGCAGAGCTACACTGACTAAGCCAATTTAGACCATCTGAGGCTAGAATTCTGTGAAGCTGAAATTGTTCACTTGATTAATGGACCAACTGTCTAGCTCTTATCTCACCTGGACTGCAACCAGTCTCTTTTGTTGTCAAATGCCAGCACGAAGTCCACAACCGTGAGTGTCGTTAATTTAACATGTAATGAGCTGCAAAACAGTACCACAATTTTTGCTACCTTGATATATCACCTAACTGTGCAATTCAATGCAAGGCTTGTTTTCTGAGTTTTAAATAATATAGAAACACTATCCTGAGGAGGAGGAAGTGTAAGGGCTGTGTAATCTGTAAGCATCCATCTGTGTTTGGACCACTGAGAGAAAATAGAGAAGCTAAACTGTTGCTATTTCAATATCAAGTGCAACACTCTGATTGAATGAGGAAGTAAGGGAGATAAAAGATTATTATTCAATGGTGTACACTTTTAAATTAATGTGACTAAAATTTCTATGTTATGTATAAATGAATTTACTTTCACTCAGATAATTTTTTTTAATACTGTATTTCTAGATTGCTAGTTTCATGTGATAGTACAAATTTTTGTCCCCATAGTTCCTCCTAGTACACACCAGTGCTAGTAGTTATTCAGTAGTTTAAATAGATTACAGCTGTTTTCACTCTCCATTCAGGTAATTTTAAAGTATTTAAATGTTGTTCTGATGAATTTCACTTATGAATAGAAACATCATAAAAGGGATCTATTTCTAAGCAACATCCTCTTACCTAAGCACAGGGAGACACCATTTGTTTTACTGAACTATTTTGTAGACACTCATGGAATTTGTCAGAGGCTTCAGACAGTATCACTGTACATGAATTCAAACCAAATGGTCACCAGGACTGCAAGTGAGGATTATATTGCTTATTGGCATCTGTGTTATTTGTTGAACCCAGAATTTGTTCCAGCTAGAAGGTTCTATAATGGAGTTTCCTCAATCCTGTTACACACCTGGCATCATTCTGTCTTAGTAATGGAAAAAATATATTCTGAAAGGTGGTTTAAACTGGCAAAATTTCTTTGACAGATGTGTATTACTAGCATTTGCTGAGTCTGAATGATCCAACACCTCCAGAAGAACAGGAAGCCTCAGCAGGAAGCCTCAAGAACAATTCAGTGCTGAGTAGGGGCAGATCAATCCAGGTTAATCAGCTTAATGGATGTCTCACTGTATGACTGAGGAAGATTTTGAGTCTATAATGAAAATTACTTTATTGTAAAGTGCCTCATTTGGGCCTCTTTATTAGAATACTTTGAATCAATTTTTCAGGGTAGTCACACAGATCAAAAATATGAAAAAAATCTGATTAGATGACTACACAACTCAATTTGCAAAAGTGAATGAGATATCAGCTACATCCTATTAGCATCCTCTATTTCCTCCTTTATGTTTTTCCTAATGTCAGAAATATCATCAAATAATACTTTTCATTTAGAAAAAACCTTTCTTGACTTAACACTGGGAGTTTGTCTGAAGCCAGTTACAAGTACACACATCACAGAAAACTAGACTGAACATTTCAGGAGCCTTTTTAAAATACAGATGCTACCAGTGGCCAAAATTTTTTGCAAAGTTGGAATTGATTGCTTTTTAAATTCTGTTGTTTCTGTGATTAAAATCTGATCAAATCAAATAGAACTATGGGGTCATTTTTCAAAGGCAAAACGTGAGCTGGATGCTTTTAAGAGTTGTCAGTCTGATGGTCTAATGGAGGTGAGGCTGTTGCATGTTCATGTCCCCAGGCCCAACGGGTAGTGAGGCTGAGCATTATACCCAGTAGAGAACAGGCATACAAAAACATCTATGTGCACATTGCACATGCACATACCCTTGCTGGGATATCTATAAACACACCCATGTTAAGTGCAGCTGTCTCCAGCACAGGGCTCAGACACTGCAGCAAGCTGTGTAGAAGTTACACCTGGGTCTCAGTCTCCCCAGCTGCTGGCAACTGGCCATGAGCCCCTGAGGTCACAGCCAGGTCCAGGTGCTGGTACAGAACCATCTCACAAATGCTCACACATGGTGCTCTCTGGCAGATGGTTCACTGGCAGAGTGCCTGGACCTTCTGGTCCCTCCAGCAGAGGACCTTCAGTTGTGGCATTCCCAGAGACCCATCCCTAAACACCCGTGGTTCCCAGACCACCAGTGTGCTGGCTAGTCCAGCCTGGTACTCCCTGTGATCACACCCTGACCTGCAGCCTGTTCACAGGTGACCTGTCCCCCTTGTCACCACAGCCTTGGTTTTCCCATACTTACTTCTCCCCAAGACACTGTCATTGCTCTCTTTCCCCACCTTTGGTTTCTCCTCTAAACTTCCCCCCACAGGACTTGTGCAATCCCCAAGTGCCTGACCCCTAAGAGCTGTAGTGGCCCTCTAAGAGTCAAACCTCTCAATCTGAAAACTTGGCTGAAGAGGCCTAGCAGTGATGGGAGTGTGGGAAGAGCCAGTGATTCTCCTGTGATGGCCATGGGAAGAGCTAGGGTAGGATATTTATTTGGATTCCTCCATCTTCTCACACCCTAATCTTCTTTTTGAAGCTTAATACTTCTATCAGGCCAGCATATAGCCTTACCATTTTAAGTAATGACCTAAAATTCACTAAGAATTCAGAAATGTATGTACACTTAATAGAAATTCTTGTATTTCCCAACCACACAATCTAGCACAAAGTACAAACACATGTGTCTCCAGGTAAGCAACCCATGTTAGTTCATTGGTGTCTTAAACAGTTGTAATGGTTTAGGAATGATATTTCCCCAGTTTAGTACCCCCTTAAAGAAATGAACATTTCTTTATTTTATTGTGCATTTTCTTCAATGTTAATGAGGCTAAATTTTAGTTAGTTTAGAAAAAATGTATTCAGTTGTCAACTTTAAATTTGCAACTTTGTTTCTCTCCTTGTTCTCCCACTGTTAAAGATTATAAAACATTAATAAATTAATATTCACACTGCATGTATTTATTTGTGGGTTTGAGATAAAGGAAATAAGTAACTTAGATTATCTTTGTTTTCCCATAGGGCCTGACTATTTAGCTTTAGTCAAGCTATTTCCCATATCAAGCAGTCATCCAGCAAATATTTTTCAAAGAAGAAAACTTACCTTCTCAGATAATAATCCAATTTCAGCAGCTGGGGCAGACAGAACAGTATCAATCTCTGCAAAATCAAATACTCAATAAAATCGAAGACTTGAAAACTCTGTTCTAACTCGATAATCAAAATCTGACTCATGGGAATTTTTAAAAATAAAACTTTCCACACTAGTTTCACTGAAGAAGGACATTTCATTTTTGCTTTCACCAACACTATTTTATTCCACCAGCACAATGCAGAAAACTGCATCCGATTTTCAAGGAACTCTAGTGATATTTAAGGTGTTCAGGGTCCAATTTACTGACATCAGCTCAGAGAACTAGGGTGATGACAGACCTGAAAGATGACTTTTTCCTCATCCACATCTGCTGGGAATCTCTGATGGAAGAAAGGATGACTTTTATGACATCAAAATAATGAAAAATATGAACTCTGACAAGTTGTCTAATACTATTTTTGTACCCAGGTAAAATTACATTCCTTACACAGTATTATTATTGGATTCACAGATAACAACATGGTACTATACAGCCCTGCAAAACCTTAGCCCCAGAGGAGATGGTCTTAGCTCTCCAAACATGTACTTACCTGAGTGAGCTACTTGTATGAACCTCCAGCAGAGGAAAACCTCCCAGAACCAGTGAAAAAAATCTGAATCCAAGAATTCACTTTAGAGAGAAATGTGGTTAGCAGTTTGGGAAATTATGTAAATCCTGTGTTACTTAGTTATCGTCAGAATTTCACTTGTACATTTCATTAAATATCTATTGTTTTTGTTTTGTTTTGTTTTTGTTTTTGTTTGGTTTTTTTTTTTGGTTTTTTTTTTTGTTTTTTAATTAGAATACTTAAATTGCCAGGCTGTTACTTGGAAATTAGATGAACATGCATTATAATCTCATTGTCTCATATGCCAGCTAAATGAAAAGGAGTTCTTTCTGTTTCTCAAGTATTTAATATAGAGATCTGAAGAGACACCTCAGATTACTCAAACCTCTTTACTTTTACAAATTAGCCATAGTTTTTTCAGTCTTTCATGAAAGTGTTGATCTACTATGCAGTGTGATAATTAATGATGAAAAGAACCCTTGTCAATGAGGGAAAAAATCTGCTTTGCTTAGTATATTATTCTTTCATCTTTATCTGTCGATCTCAGTTGATCCTAATCAATATGAATGACTGAATTCTAACTATAAATATAGAGACATTAATTCTTTTAGGATGGCAAACATACTCACAGCCTTGTCATTTCATTATTAAAGAAAGAGATCCTTCTGATTAAAATAATAAAGACAATTTTTCTTAACATTTAAAGAAGGGAAACCCAGACAATCAGGGCTTTTGCATCTAAAGTTGCTACCAACAATTTATGTTGAAAAGCTACAGAAATCCTTTTACATTCAAACTCCCACCATAGGCTTATATGCAAACACACAAAGCCTGAAAATTTTTTATCCAAACACTCCCAAGGCCAAAATTAAGAATCAATAGTCAATAAGTAGATACCAGTGATGAGGTATTTATGAGGAATCCATAAGACTTATTGAACAAAAGCATGGCTCATGAGTTTCAAAAATGGGAAAGGTGAAATGGTACTCATAAGGAAAAGAGAGTTCTGACTTTGCATACAGATACTGGACTCTGACCAGACCACTGCAATATCGACTGATACCCTGGATTATTCAAAAATTTTTTGTGGAGGCACCAGAAGCAGTAGTGCTCCCAAAAGGGTTTATACAGACAGGAATGGAAAACAGAACATAAAGATTTTATGCAGACAGAAAAGGGGAAAAAAATCAGACAATGTTAAGCTACCACCATGACAGCAAGTGTCAAAAGCAACTAAATTTAAATACAGACTAAAAAAAGTCAAATGCTATTCCAGTTTAAAATGTGGCACAAATGAGAACAGGAGCAGGCCTAAGTTTTCCTATGCATTTCAACTCAGTGTTGCCAGTGGATGACCTTGTTAGCATATCAAAATTGTAACTAACACATGCATACTCACTTTAAATTGTCAAGGCTAAACAACCCTGCCATTTTCTACAACATTATTTTTCAGTGTGCACCATCTGCTCAGCTGAAATGCAGCTTACAAAATTTATTTCAGTAAAATAAGAAATAAATCTGTTTTTCAAACTTTATTATTCAGTTCAAAATCATTACAATGATGTCTCTGTTAAGTTAACCACATTTTATGAATGAAATTAGATTTATGCATCACGTAGAACTGGAACAGTTTCATCATTTTTTCTCTTGTGGCACTTCCAAAGATAGAAGGGTGAGCTCCTTTAATATATATCTAGTTACAAACTTCTAAAGATCTCTTTGGATGAAGGTCAGTAGCAGGTTTCATTACACAAAAGTTAGCTTATTTATCTGCAAAGTTTGCTTCATGAAACAAATCAATAAAAACTTGGTAAACTCTTAAGTCGTTTATATTTCAGCACTATATAGCACAAAGGCATTGCTTTACAACAATTGGTCTTTATGCATTTTCCATGCTTTTTTATTTTATAACTGAATAACCTTTTAACATGCAGAAGAGAATTGAATTATTTAAAGTCTGTTGCTTGTTGTTTGATGAAAAAGAAGATTTCCACATCTGTTTTCAGCTTTGCTAACATTTGGGTTTGTGTGACTTTAATGGAATTTAACACAATTATCAAAAAAGACAGAACTGCAGGTTCACTTTCACTGAATAGCTTTGGATACTGTGCTTAAGGTACCCCATCTACGTGTGTATAGCTCACTCCAACATTTCCAAGTAAACACCCTCAATGCTTCCTGCTCTGTCTCCCTGGCAACATCTCCTCTATTCTGCCCTTGCTAAAGCCATTGCTGCTTTCTTTCGTTTTCTCTGTTGGATTCTACCCAAGAAAAAGATGCAGCAGGAGTGATGAGATTTGGGTCATTAAGCAAGACATCGTTAATAATGCCTTTAATAAATTAGATTTTCATGTAGAGATTTCTAGTATAAATAGGAGCTTAAAAAGGAGCATTTCACTATTTTTTACAACATGAACTTCTGATAATATTTATTTCTCCCCAGTTAGTCTTTGTAAATATTCTTTCAAGAAAAACAGCAGCTTTCCAGCTCTAGTAAAACCCATTCATAGCACAACGCCTTATGAAGTCTCATGTAGAAATGATCAGGTCTTTAGTCTGAAGATGTTAATCTAGCAATTTAATTTAATTTGCTGCTAGTTAGTTTTGTCATTTAAACTATAATCTTTAGGTTTACTTCATAATAAATTTTGTTCAAACATCAGTTGGAGACAGAAAATGTTCCATTCAGTGTAGACAAAATAATAAATCCATCATGAAAGAGTACAAAACCTCTTCTTACATGATTTGATCAAGCCTTTCTTCCAGACATAACTTGATGCAAATTCCTTCAAGTTAAATAATAAAAAATTCTCAAATTAAATACACAAGTTGCATAAATATCTCATTTGTTTAATGAGAAATGGATTGCAGAGTATTTTATGATGTGTTGTCAGCTTGACTAGACACTACTACTTCCTGACAAAGATAAACTTGAAAGGTGCAACTGATAAACACAAAACATATTAACACAAGAATTTATTTACATCTATGTTACCAGTGAATTTACTTCATGATCAGCTCAGAAAATATAACTGATGGTTCAGTGATGTTAGCATGGGAGTAGATAAGATTACTATCCACAGAGGAATTTAAGGAAAACTCACAGAAAACATTTAATCCCAAAGACCCTGATCAACTATCTTCATTAATTAAGCACATATTAAATATTTCCCTGAAAAATTTGGTCACCAGTAAATTCTTTTAGACGCTATGGCTTTTGTTTTTTTTTGGTTGGTTGGTTAGCTTGGGGTTTTTTGTGTTTTGTTAGTTGTTTTTTGTTTGCTTTGGTTGGTTTGTTTTAATTTGTTTGTTGGTTTGGGGTTTTTTATGTTTTTTTCATTCTTTTAGCTGAGGTTTTTTTGAGAAAAATAAAGCTATCAAAACTTTACTCCCAATATTTAAGGTGGATAAATACTCTTATAGGTGAAAATTAGAATGCTCATCTGGATTAGCGATCATCTGGATATTCCTGGTGAATTGATGAGAAATGATGGAATAGGTGTCTTTTCTTCTGCCAATGAAGCCTGAAAAATATCTTGCATTGATATTCCTACTAGTACCACTACTGCAAAATATTTTCATGAAAATATTTCTGTGTAACAAACCCTAGTTATCTGAGCGTATACTGAAAATTACATTGCCGTAATGATTCCTTACCTTGTCTAGTTGAATATTTTAATATATATTCTGCTCTGGGATAAAGACAATGTTACTCCAGAGAAAGCTGCTCTGAAATAGCAAAAATACCTTGTACTTACTATTTTCCCCAAGTTTATTTTTAAAATTGCAGTAGCAATTGAAATTGCTGGTATACAATATCAGTAGCAAATTGCATATGATTGGTATCTACTACAATGATTTAGAAGTAAGATTCCCCATGAGCTTAGCAACTGTGACAGTTACTTTGAAATACAAATTGTTCACACTGCCCTGGCTGAATATACAGTGCTGATCTGTCAGATTGCAGAGTATTATTTGACAAAAATGCCTTAATTTATTGGTGAGAGGATGATCACAGTGTCATAAGGAAGAGATGACTGTGGACTATCCAAGGTGAACAAACAACTGAATATTTTTATTGTGGATTTCACAGCACTCCTCAGGGTAGGAGCAAAAATCTTTTTTTCAGGTATGGTCTTCTGGCATACTTTCACTGTGCAACTTCATGGTCTCTGAAAGAATTTACACTTTATTCCATCCTAGGTTTCATTGTCACAGAAGACCTGCTTTTGAATAAAATGCTCCAGAAACTGATTGTTAAGTTATATTTAAAGCAAGTATGCCTTCAAGATATATTTTAAACACTTTCTTAAACGACAGCATTTATTTTTTCCCAATCCCCTTTGATATGTTTGTCATCAGTGTACTGTTCTACCCTATTCTTTTGGCTGAACCATTATGGATGTGCATTCCAGCTGCTACAGGACTAGTTACTGGTCATTTGACATCCCATCTAACTTAGAGTAGGTTTAGTTGTGATCTTTGCTGACATATTTTCATCTGAAAAATACAACATACCCAGTTTTCATATTTGTACATTAGCATAATAAGCATAAAAATGTTTATTTTTTATTTGATGATATGATCTTGATATGATCTTGATTTTATATGTTTTCATGTAAACCAAACAATGGGAATTCTAGTCTTCTAGAAGCTAAGTCACCAAGGTTGCTGATAAAATTATTCAAAAATTTGAAGGTAAGTCATTGTCTGGACAAACAGAGCTCAAGTTCTATGAAAGGGTTTTGACTGGTCCCTTAAGGAAGTAATTAATAACTACTTTTTTAGTCCAAAGTTGGTTACAAACTAACAAACCAGTCTGCTTAACAGCTCCTAGACCTCTTTGAGTGTGCTCAATACTTAATATTTGGAGTTAAAA
>VZTT01036460.1:549-30900 GCA_013400855.1 Buphagus erythrorhynchus | reverse complement strand
ACAACAACAACAAAAAAATCCACAAACATAAAAATCATATATTGAGGTCTGCAAGTGGTGAAAGGCTACAACTGCCTGCAGGAGGACATCAGACTGTGCAGGGGCCATCTGGTCACCCACCCCCGGTGACACTGCCCTCCCTTTGCCACCAGATGCTAATTCCTTTCATCCTGCCTGGCCCTCCGCTGGTGTAATTTTAGGTCTGTGAATAGGACCATCTGCCTTTGAGATGCTCGTTTATTTTTGGCTGAGCCCTCCCTTTCACCACTCCCTCCTTAAAGGAAGTCCAAACCAGGCACTGTTGGGAGCAGTGTTCCTTGTCTGGTCCTCTAATCACCAGGCATTAACGAGCTATCTAGAGGATGTTCTGAGCCGCTGTCACTCGTCAAATTGGGGGTATCATTATCTTCAAAGCACTTTGCAAACACTTTTTTCCTTCCTCTCAGTGTTGCCACCACGAAGTAGTAATTATTCACTTCTCTCTGAATATGGTGGGCTTGGTCCAGCATCCTGGAGCTCGGCCAAGATGTGCTCAGCAAAATTCAACATGGCCAAAGTAAAGCTAAAACAAAGTGGTTCCTATCTTTGGATGCTGGGGACTGCTACCCTTGCTTCCTTTCCCACAGCAGACATGGAAATGGTAAAAATAAAAATAAATGCTGGAACCACAGTGTAATTTCCACGTATTAAGCAATGCCTGGAGAAAAAGGGAGTTTTGAGGAAAGTTTTGCTTTTATACACATCTAAGTGCTATGAATGAAAGTCACTGTCACAATTATGGAAAACAGTAATTAGCAAAATACTGCATAAAAGTGCTGAAAGAAATGCTTCTGGCTGGGGTGGCCATATGGGTGCTGCCAGCCAAAGCTGCACATGGATAAGCCCTGAGATCACAGCAAGGCCATGGGCAACCCCACCATGCCAGGGGCTCAGTTCATCTCTTGGGATGGATGTTGGACCCCTCTCCTGGGATAAATGTGTGTCCTCCTACATGTCCCAGCCAAAGGCATCCCAGACTGCTTGGGAGGATGCAGGCAGGCTGAGCTAACAGGCTGAATCTGTGCATCTACCAGCCACAAAATCACTGATTCTCCTTCTTTTTTAAAATTTTCACAAGTGTCTGAGTGGGAAGAATGGTTTCAGGTAACCCATTCCAGAACCAATCGGCTTCTTTGTACAAATCCTGGTTGTGCAAAGCTTGTGCAGCTCTACCAAATTTTTTTTTTTTCCCAAAGATGAGGAAGGTTGTGGCTCAGTCTGAGGTCTGAGCCAGTTCTCAGCTCTGTTATGAATCTCCAGGAGCTACAGGACGTGGAGCCCACTGCTGGAAATCAGTGTTAGACACCAGAGAACATGTGTGCAGGGGAGCTCCTCTCACTGCATGCACCCCACAGGCTGAAGAGTAAGAGCCTGTTATGCTGCCAAGCCCCTCACAGGGAAAACATACCCAGAACTTCAAAGAAAAAAATTTCTGTGCAATGCTGGAGGCGTTAAAATCAAGCCCTGGCTTTGGCTGGCCACAACTCCCTGCCCTGCAGGAGTCTGGGGTAACACCTGGTTGTTCATTGCTTCAAATTCTCTGCAGTAAATGAAAGAAAAAGGAACTTTATGGATCTGATCAGATCTCAGATTTGACAGGATTTTCTGCCTGGGGAAAAACGGACCCATTTTGCTTTGGCTTGAAGGTATGATGAACAGAAAACTACACTGGCTGGGCTGTGAAGTGAGGACAAGCAGCCTCACCCACGCTGGGGTGAATTCCCAGGAGGAATTAGGGGATGCAGACATCCCTCCTCTCCCTTTTCTGCTGCTCACATCACCCAGAGCAGAGCACTTGACCAAAGGCAGTGGTGAGTCACTGCGAGGAGGAGATTTCCTAATTTCACCCTCTTTGATCCTGCCCTGAAGTGCCAACGTCAAAGAGGAGGGAGGGGAGAGCTGGGGCTGAGTCAGGGAGGACGGGAAAATCTGAGCATCTACAACAGAGGCATTCAAAGCAGAGTGAAACTCCTCTTTTTTTAGGAAAGCCCCACAAAAAAAGTGGCACAAAGAGCTGACTCTCCCCCGCTTGTACCAGAGCAGCAGCACTCAGCTGACTCCCTGTGTCTTTCCCAGCTGTACAAGCACTCATAAGGCAGAAACACCCAGTTAAAATCTACCTTTCCCTGGGTAATTCACCTTTCCCTGTGGAATTCACTGTGCTGCAGGGCTGCCCACAGCAGCTGGCTTGTCTTTCCTTCATTACCAGCCTCACATTTTGTTTCTCACATACCCACCAAGCGCTGCAGGACCTCAAAACAAAGAGCGACGTTGTTCCCTCAGAATAAAACCCCTGTTTGCCCAGTTTTTATTGAGATTTCACAAAAACATCCTAGGAGCTGTAAAGATTCGTTTTGGGGGGGGTTGAAATGATGTGTCCCAGGCACAGCTTTTCACTGGGAAGGTTTCCATGATCCCTTTCCACCAAAACACATGAAATGGGTGAACGTGGACACTGAACGTAAAGGACAATTAATTACACATTCCCACTGCCTGGCTGCGTGGCCTGGCCATGCCTGGTTCCTCTCCCATAATTGCTGATGTCCATCAAAGGCACCAAAATTATGCTGAGGAACCCAGCTCTGAGCAATGATGAGTTTGACACTTGTTAGTGCTTGAAACATGAAAAGCTTTCCCAACTAATTCAAGTTTTCACTAAACCAAAATCATCCTCCTCCCCTTGTCTGGCTAAAATGTCTGTTTTCAGCTATCAAAAAAAGCCACAAGGAGAATCTGAGATTTCATTTTCTTGACCAAATTCCATCATATTTGGGAAGAAACTCCTAACAAAATGAAAACCTTGTATTTTTGTGGAGGGAGGGGGAGGGACAGACCACCCTGCAGAAGAAAATTCCCTTCCCTGCATCTTGTTTTCCTCTAAAGAGCAGCAACACATTGCAGTTACTCACAGGGAAGGATTCAACCTCCACAACTCAGAGGAGATGAACAGGAGCAGTGACAGGATTTCTGGAAGCTGACGACCCCTCTCTCACCCTCCAGGCTACTGATTCCAGCTAATTGGAGCCTCAAGTGGCTCTGAGCCAGTCAACAGCAACACAGCAATAAATGTGCAGAAATCCAGTAAGTTCAGAGAGAGACACAACACTGGCTGGGGTACAACAGCCTGATCCATTCAGAGATGATAAAAATCAAAAGAATGTTGTTAAGGGCATTGTCCAGCTGCCTTTTCAACACTGCCAGGTTTGGGGCATCAGTCACCACTCTGGGAAGCCTGTCCCAGTGTTTGACCACTGACCTGGTGAAGAAATCACAGAATCACAGAATTGTTTGGGTTGGAAGGGACATTAAAGACCATCCAGTTCCACCCCTGCCATGGGCAGGGACACCTTCCACTGTCCCAGGGTGCTCCAAGCCCTGTCCAACCTGGCCTGGACACTTCAGGGATGGGGCAGCCACAGCTTCTCTGGGCAAGCTGTCCCAGTGCCTCATCACCCTCATTACAAAGAAATTCTTCCTATTATCTAATCCAAACCTCATTTACTTTAAAACTATTACTCCTTATCTTTCCAACTGAAATATTCTATTCTATTCTATTCTATTCTATTCTATTCTATTCTATTCTATTCTATTCTATTCCATTCCATTCCATTCCATTACATTCCATTCCATTCCATTCCATTCCATTCCATTCCATTCCATTCCATTCCATTCCATCCTCATGCAACTCCATGCAGCTGGGCTCTGTTGCAGGTAAATCCTGCAGAAATCACCTGATTGCTGAATACCTCCAGCAATTCAGATCCTGTCTGGAGAGATGCAAACTGAACCCATCCAACACAGAAGAGCTTGGGCAAGGCTTTACTATGTCATGATACAGCAAGAGCATCATCCCACTCAGCACTACATCTACCAAAGGTTTACATCCCAGCTCCCCACAGGAAAAGTGAAGCCCCCAGCTCAAAAGGATTCCTGCAACTGCTCAGACACTCTGAGTTTCCAACTCTCTTTGTGTGGTGTGAAGGAAAAAATTCAGGATTTTGGGTTTTACACAACTCTGAGCTATCCTATCTACTTTCCCACTGCATCTCCTCCTGGTATTAGGAAGGGAAATGTCATAAGCAGAAGGGAATGGGAGGCTGCAGCTCTCTGGCAACCCGTTAAAGACAGGCACTCACACGGGTAATGCTTGCAAAGCCTCTGCTCCTCCTCTGGGCCACTTTACAAGCAGCAACACAGCAAGAGATTTGTTAAAGGCAGAAAATTGGGCACCAGGAACAAATTCCCTGCCCTGCCACTTTCCGCAGCCCCTTTGTCACTGTGGAATATGCGCATACAGACACCAAAAAACAAGGACAAGGAAAGCTTNGTGGAATATGCGCATACAGACACCGGACAACAAACTGCAACTCCCAACGTGAACAGTGTGACAAGGAAAGCTGCAAAGTAAACACTGAGGGTTTTATATGGAAACACAGCAGGAAGGAGTGTTATCCCCACAGATGCTTCTCCATCAGATGCTGACAACTGGCTCAGAGGATGAAAGTGCCCCAGCTTCAGCAGGACCAGCTCACAGCAGCACAGGGAGGAGCTGGTGAAGGTGGTGAGAAGCCTTGGCTTCCCACTCACACCGCATACCCCTGGGAAAAACTTGGAAAACAGTTTTTGGGGGAGAGATCAGAGATGCAGTAAATTCCTGGCTTGATAAAGCAACCAATGTGAGGCCATGCTCAGCTTTCAGGCCTTATAACAGCCACCACTGTTTGCAGAAGGAAATTATTTTGGGGTGAAACCTGATCGGCTCCCAGGGCAGCAGCACAAAGGCCAGGAGAAGCATCTCGCTGCTCTCTCTGGGGTGGAGTTGCCAGGGAGCTGCCTGAACCACAGTGCTGGCACTACCTGCTGTCCCCCTCCTGCCCCTCTGTGTCACACAGTGCCTGCCTGTGTCGCTGACACCAACCTGGATGGGATCAGGATGATGAATGGAATGGAATGGAATGGAATGGAATGGAATAGAATTAGAATAGAATAGAATAGAATAGAATAGAATAGAATAGAATAGAATAGAATAGAATAGAATAGAATTTGTTTTCTCCCAGTACCCCACAGGACTTTCACTCCCTGCATGACTTCCAAGTGTCTTTTCTCCTCCACCACACCAAGTGCTCAGCACAAGCAGTGAGGATTCCTCCTTGCAGGAGCCTGACAGAGATGGACAGATCCTGCTAAAAAAGCCATGGAGCTGCAAGGCTGGAGCTTGCCAGCATTCCCTTTATCCTCAGCCTGGCCTTTCCTCTATTTCAAGTCATTTTGACAGGAGTTTAAAGCTTCCTGCACCTTTAGGGGGTGTGGCAGGACACTTTGTTAGTGGAAGATGAGTGGCTGAGTCAGAGCTCTTCCAGCCCTGCTGTCCTCCTTGACAACAGGGTTGGCATCTCCCACTGCTCTGTATCCCAATGATTTTCTACTACACCAAACAAATAAGAATTGGGTTTCAAAAGCCATCCCCTCATCCCCAACCAGCCCAACTATCACTAGTGCAAGGAAGGAGACAGTGGGGAATCATCTTCCTGTGACTCAGATCTGCCTCCAGGTGGGTGACATCCAGGAGCTCCCCTGGATTGCTGGCCATGGTGTCACCCACCACTGGTGTTTCACTGGGATTCACTGCTAATGGGATTGGGAAGCAGCTTCCCTGCCCAGGTTAACTAACATAGGTGCTCATCAGCCAAAATTGCTCCTGCAACTCATCCCTTTCAGCCATGGACCAAAAACCACCTGCCCAAGGAGAAGAATGCAGAAGTAGCAAAGGGACATGGGTGGTTTGGGATTTGAGAGAGGGGAAACAACACTTAAATGCTGGATGAAAACAAAGCAACCTCTGAAAACACTGCTACTTTTATTCTGCTGGAGGCATTTTCTGGGTAAATCCATTGAATCAGAAGTACCCAAAGCCCCAGCAGCTGCTGTGTCTTGTGCAAAGTTTGCCTTCAAGGAGGCTTTTCTTCCCCCCAGCTCTTAAAATAAAAAGTCTGTTTCTCCAGCCTGGCCAAACCACTTCCAGTTTGCAGTGCAAACCCACTCCCAGCTCTCCCAGTGCTGGGGATTACTGGGTTACAGATTCATGGCCTTACCATACAAACCCAGTTTCCTGGATACTTGCACCACAGCCTCTAAATTCTGTTGTGGTCTGGACTTCACGGGCTGCTGGCTTTAATATTTTTGGATACTGGAAGCAAGGCAAGTTCCCTGCAAGTCCCAGCCATTTTCTTAACCTTTTTTAAGTTTGATTTTCCTTTTCCATGATGCTGTGGAAGAGACACAAGCCACAGTGTGGCAGAACACAAAGGTGGCTCTGGACACAGCTGGATCCTTCCATCCCTAACTCTCAGCAGTTTCTAACAGATGATAGGGCTGCCTGAAACCACATTTGCTTCCAACCTCTTTTCATGTAAAGACCAAGTGAAGGTACTTTTCATTATGCAGAGATGTCTATTACCAATATAATTTATGGCTTGGCTTTATTCAGGGAGATTAATGAAGCGTCCTTGCTTCTAAAGATAAAACATCTTTCCAAATCCTTCTGATGCATGTACTGCTTGCTCAGCATTCCTGCATTATTCATTGGTAACATCAGAGCACTTTTGCAGTGCCTTTCCCATAGCAGTGCCCTCCAAAGTGGGCTGTTCCAGGTAGGATGAGGAGACCCAGACCCACCTCCTTTTCCTGAGCAGGGCAGTTTAATTCCTCTGGGATTATTCAGGTGAATGGGGCTGTGACTTCTCAACACTGTTTCTCCCCAGAAGCCTCACACTGGGGTTTATCTTCCAGCCTCCTCCTGAAGGATCATTTAGGTTTGAAAAGATCCTTAAGATTCACTAATCAGCCATTAACCCAGCACTGACAAGGCCACCTGTCCTCAAGTGCCACATCCACACATCTTTTAAATCCCTCCAGGGATGGGGACTCCACTGCTTCCCTGGGCAGCCTATTCCAATGTCTGACCTTTGCTACAGTCTGATGCTGGGGACTCTCTGGGTATCTTGCCAGGCAAATTTCCCCAAAGTTCTATGAGAAGCTAAGGCTGCTGACACGAGCAATAGCATCTGATCAGCCAACGTGTGATGCTGAGTAAGGACGTGTTTGTCATTTCTTCCTGGCCTGTTTCACAAGCTTTGTGGCTACTGTCATGCCCTGGGCACCCTCACAGCACGTGGGGTGAGGTCTTAAAGGGAAAGCAAAAAACCCCAAGCTCTGGGGAGGTGATTGCAGCTGGCTACAGGGATCAAAGCTGTGGGCAACAACTCCCATGAAACTTCAACACTGACAGGCACCAACACCTCACCCAACAGCCAACAACAGGAAAGTCAACCTTACTGCACATTTGAATCACAGCCTCAATTCTGTACACCCTAAAAAACATTTATTTTTTTATAGTGCCCTATGAGCTGATGTGGGGAGACAGGACCCATCTGACTGACCATTATTTTAGGAATGTCCAAGCCAAACCCACCAGGTCAGTGCTCCCCCCTCAGTGCAGAACACACAGACCCCACTCTGATCACAGAGCTCTGGAGGTTTGGAGCCCAAAACAGAGAAACCCATCACCAACCCCACTCCATCTCAGAGAATCACACCACCTGCACATTCAGAACTCAAGAAAACCCTCAGTGCTGGCAGAGGACAGGCAGGGAAGAAGGCAGCAAATACCTCTGTCACTGTATGAAAACACAGATCCTCAGCAACCAGCATTCAGGAACTTGCTTTTGATCTCAGGTTTTGCCTGTAGCATCTCCTTGATGAAACCTGTATTCAATCAACAAATCCTAGCCCAGGGGATAAACTGGATAATCAAACATCTCAGCTTGTTGCTGAATTTCCCAAAATAAACAGCATGTTCACAGCATCAACCCAAACTTTGCTAATCCTCCCCAGCCATCACCATCTCAGCCATCTGAACACTGGTGACCTCCAGCAAAGTGTGTCACAGATCTTCACCATCCTCACTGCAACACTGCAGCAAACCAAACTGTGCTTCAGCCCAGACCTCCCTGATGCCAAGTGTGCTGTCACACAGCAGAGCAAGGCAACTATTTCACTATGGAGTGAAATTCAGAGCTCCCACAGAATTATTTCCAGTTCAGGCAGAGAAGTGCAGCCCCCTCACTCTCCCACTCACAGCCCCAGGTGTCCTGCAGAAACCACAGCTCCCAGGGAATTTCCCTGCTCTTGCAATGGCAGGTTGGCTTCCAGAAAATGAGGGCTCAGGGCAAAGTGGTGGAAGGAGCATTACTTTTATACATCAGGGGAAGTTTGCTTGCAATAAGGGCACCCAAGCACTGGACCAAGGTGGCAGGACAATCTTTTTTATAGGAGGAGTTTAAGAGCAGTGAAGACAAATGTGTGCAAACAGGCCCAACACCACCAGTGCAGAAGGACAGAGATCACCTTGATGCTCCTTCCAGGGGTCTATATAGGAGATATTTTCAGTAACTTTATAAACAACACAAAGATAAAAACACTCATTCAGAAAATTCAAAGTTAACCAGCTCAAGGGACATCTCCATCACTTGTTCTCCTTGAGGGTCCTGCACACATCAGCTGATGCTGCCCCTACAAAGCAAGGGAGGGCTGTACCACAGAATCACGGAAGGGTTTGGATTGAAGGGACCTTAAAGATCCCTTCAATCCACCCCCTGCCATGGGCAGGGACACCTTCCACTGTCCCAGGTTGCTCCAAGCCCTGTCCAACCTGCCCTTGGACACTTCCAGGGATCCAGGGGCAGCCACAGCTTCTCTGGGCACCTGTGCCAGGGCCTCCCCACCCTCACAGGGAACAATTCCTTACCAATATCCCATTCTATCTCTGCCCTCTGGCAGTGGGAAGCCATTCCCTGTGTCCTGTCACTCCAGGCCCTTGATCAAAGTCCCTCTCCAGATCTCCTGGAGCCCCCTCTAGGCACTGGAAGGGGCTCCAAGGTCTCCCTGGAACCTTCTCTTCTCCCAGCTAAACTATCCCTGAACATCTTCCCATGGATCTTCTGCAAAGGTGAAGTCAAGCTCCACTCCACACAAAGGCAGAAAGGCAGAAATCCTCCTAGGCTAAGCTGGACTGTGACTCCAGCTCTGGCTCCAGCTCCCTGCTGTTCAACAAAACCAGGATAATTCACACCTGCAGGGACACTTTCTCACCTCTGGCAGCTGAAGCCATTTGGAAGTTTACAGTCAACAGGTTTCTCCCTCTCCTTTGCAGTTCAGTGGAATTGTTTTAAAGATCCCCTGTCTAGAACAACACAGACAGCAATGTTTACTTAAAAACAAACAAGCAGGACAAAAAGTGCTTTTCCTGAGCTTCTCAAGGAGGGTTTGATTGGAAGGTGCAGGGCTGGTGGGGAGGGGAGTCTTGCTCAACAGCTACAGTAGGTGATGAGTGCTCACCGAGCACCTGAAAGGCTGGAAAAATAGCTTTAGATAGCATTAGCTCCCACACTTTCATGTAATCAGATACAATTTTAGCCAACAAAATCCTGGCTTTAATAGCCAATCCAAGTTTTCCTTGGCTGGCAGACAGAATTTGCTTTCTGTTTTTTAACTCTAGCATAAGTCACTCTTGAGAAACAGATTTTGCCTGCATCGTATTTTAAACAAGTCAATATGAATGTGATTTAGAGGAGTTAGAACTCAAAGGCAGGGGTGCTGTCTTTCCATTTCTTACTCCTGAGCAAATATCCTACTCCTGACTATCTGTCTGACATGTAGGAAGCCTGTCTAGGGCAGCAATGTGTGACCCCACCCAGTGATCTGTGAATGATTTTTCCATCACTCTGAGCAGATTTATTGTGGTTTATAGCCATTGTATTGACATGCTCATTGTATCTCACTGCCCTGGCCCTAAAGATCTCCACGTGTGCACAGGTAAGAGAGCAGCTGCAGGTAAGGCTCTACATGGAAAAACAAAGGGTGTCTATCCCAGTGATTCCATGTATTCAATAAGAGAGGAATCAGGGCATACATATACACACACACACACACACACACACATATACATATATAATATTTTAGAATGTTACCCTTTTTGATAATTGGCCTACTCAAATTTGGGTGCCAAAATTCTTTCTGAACTGGGAAAGTTACATGGTTTAGATTCCTCTCAATAGCTGAAGGACCTGTTTTCCAGTTTTCTAAATCCACATATGCACAGGAAATAGTTGACAACTTGTGACCTGAAGGTGAGTATTTTACAGTGTGTCGGTTGCCTAAGGCAGCAGTTGGACTTGATGATCTTAAAGGTCTTTTCCAACCTAAACCATGAATCTTCAGGTATGTGTTTGAATAAATGCACTGTTTTTGCAAGAAAAGATTGTTCTGAAGATCAAGAGCATAGGTATTGCACTGTATGGCTGCACTACATTAGTGCAGAATGCATTATCACAAATGGGATTTTTCTGTCTTCACAGGCCAATTAAGAACCCAACAGGTTGCTAAGAGGCCTTTAAGGTTTTATTTTTTGACTTTCCTTAACCCAGCCATCCATGACCAGGGACAGGAACCTGTCAGTGAAGCCCACACCCCTGTGCCCAGGCGGGCAGGAGGCACAGCAGCACATCAGATCCAGCAAACACATGACCACAGCTCTAAAAATACACCCTGGTATCACTGCAGGCCAGGAATAGCCCAGGAAGGGGGGATGGATGGAGCCTTCCTGACAGGATTTTCTTTGTTTCATCTTTTTACACCTCCCAAAGGCTGCAACTCTGCAAGATTAACCCAGTGAGAGGAGTCTGTGCTTGGCTCCAACCATCACCTAACCCAGGGCAATCCCTAGGGAATGGCAATCCCTAGGGAATAACCATGGTGCCAGCAGCACCAGGTGAGCCTCCTGCTTCCAGGACCAGCACTGGGACAGGCTCCTTGGGCATCACTGCCATGTGGATGTGGCACTTGGGGACAAGATTTAGTGGTGGCCTTGGCAGTGCTGAGGGAACAGTTGGACTTGATGATCTTGGAGGGTTTCTCCAACCTAAATAATTCTGTTTATGATCATTCTAATTTATGATTCCTGTGCATTTTTTACTCTGAGTGTCTTCCCTGGCTGAAGGGATCAAAACCCCTATTGAAGGGATCAAAACCCCTTTTGAAAGCCCAGTTATTGATCTGCTTGGGAAAAGAGTGTGACCTGTCTGGAGCACACACAGCTGAGTTCAGAGTGCCAAGAAAGGTCCCTCAGGCACTGCATAAAGGGAACTTCAGAGGGAAGAAGGGAAGAGAGATCACAGCCACTGCCAGGTAACCTAAGGGCCTGCCACGAGGTTGGAACATCCTGTCTTCTCCCTGAAAAGGGATTGGTATTTTCAGTGTGCATTCTGAGAGAAGGCTGGAGCTCAGGGAAGAAACACAGCAGGTCTTGGGAGAGACAGAGATACAAAAACTAAACCCACCAAAAACCCCACTATGAGACTATTCACAGATTCATCAGTGTGAAGCTCAGGAGGTGCTGACTGTGGTCATTTACTCTGACTGATTGAATTAGAAGAGGAAAGAGAATTTTAAATTGGGGGAGGTCTGTACCCTGGCCTACAGCATCTCCACCAGGGACCCTGTGGGAAGCTGGCATTCCCAAATTAAACCCCATGCAGAATCCACCTGAGTCCCTCAGAAGCTGCAAGGGTTAATCACACCACAAGCTAAAAACCCAAACCTCATCTCCAGCATCCATTTCCAACCCTCTGAGTTTCTAAAACCAGCTACCACCCTCTGCTGAGAGCACCCACGTGGGTATTTATATATGGATGGATCAATTCCTTGTGTCCTCCTGGATAAACTAAATGACTGAGTTTCCTTAATCATTCCCCTGAACACAGGCTGCCACAAGTATTTCTCCCAGAGCACTACCTGCTGACAGGGACTAACACAGATTTATCCCCCAGGCAGCACATCTTTTATTTACTGTGTTATCCCTGTCCAAAGAGACCTGGACTTCCCACAGCTTTGGTAAAGGCCACATCTCAACATCTTCCTCCAAGGAACTGCTGCTTAATATGCAAACCAGACCAATCAACTTTCCATCAAATTCATCAGTATTTAAATGAGGGTGAGTCCCTGCTGTGCACAGCAGGGCTCGGACTCACAGGTCTAAGGGTAAGGGGAGGAATTACCATAAACAACACCCATGGTATTGATCACAAACCCAGCAGATCTCTCACTCCCCAGATTACTGTCCCCAGCAGCTGGTCCTCTCCTAACTTGGAGCCACATCTTTCCTAAGCCTGGGTTTGCTGCACAGGGATTTATTACAAGATATAGAAGGAAGAGCACTCCCATCCTTCCCCGCTGAGGGCATGATGATTAACAGAATCATTTAGGTTGGAAAAGCCCCCTAAGATTGAGGGCAACCATTCCCCCAGAATTGCCAAGCTCACCACTAACCCATGTCCCCAAGTGCCACCTCCACAGGGCTTTTAAATCCCTGCAGGGATGGGGACTCCCCCACAGCCCATTCAAACGCTTGCCAAAAACAGATGCTTGCAGAGAAATTCACAAAGAGAGATGAAAACCTCATTCCCACCTCCACACCCAGGTGGCAAATTCAGTTTATCTCCTCTCCTTGGATGGTTTTGCATAGCCCCTCATGACCTCCACAAGCATCCCCACATCTCCTCCCCATCCTGGGCTCCCTGATTTTTCCTGCCCAGTGGATGAGGGAGCTGCATCCTTCTGCTCCTGGCTCCTAGTGAGCCAAGGGCAAAGTTGTGCTAGCAAGGGATGGATGCAGCACAGCACCAGAACAGTTCAGGGTATGTCCTGCCAGCATAGGAAATTAGGGAATTAGGGAGAAGCCCAGAGCAACAGCTCCGACCAGGCTGTGCAGGGATTGCTTTGTGTCTGTGCTTCCAGGTGAAGAACTGAACGGAGATGGGGATGAAGCAGGGCTGGGCTCCTTATCCCCCCTGCTTCTTCTTCAAGGGCTGAGAAGTGCCTGAAAATAGAACATTTTGTAATGGCAAAAAAAAAAAAAAGTACAAGAAGCAGAACTGGGTCAATCAGCAAACGGGCTGATTTAAGAGAGAAATCGTAATGGGCTAAAAAAGGCGCTGCTGCGTCGCCAAGAAAGAATATAATTAAGAGGCTTTTTAAAGCGGCGCTTCCCCACCCCAGCCGCAGGAATCCCAGCTCACACCACCAGTGCTGCTTCCACCTCATGGAGCAGGAATGCGCTGGCGTGCCGCAAGCTGGCCCAAGAATGCGGAGTTTCCGTGGGCCGGGAGAAGATCCCGAACGGCAGCGGTCCCCGGCATTCCTCGGTGGGTACATCACTGCTATCCCGTTATAGAGCACAGGAAATCGCCGTGGGGGTGGATGGGGGGGGATCTGGCTTTTTAATTCTTTTGGTGTTTAAGGCTGGGAGAGCCGGGGTAGCCCAGTGGGTGAGTGAATGGAAATAAAGATTAAATGACTGGGTGGGTGATGGGGGTGTCTCTTGTTGGAGGATCTTCCCAGGAATGGCCTGGGAGGACCTACAATGAGTACTTCTATAAGGAACACACTTTTCAACAGCATTCATTCAAGAATGAGCTTCTTGGAAGAATACCCTGTCCTAATTAGGTACAGATGGACCAATTCGAAGAGGCAGCAGGCATGGAACTGCCCAGGGGAGATCTGTGGCCCTGCACTACCCAAAGGGTCATGACAGCAAACTCTGCCTCCCTTTGGACACCAAACCCAAACCGATGCCTCAAAGCAGAATGGGACTTTCCTGGATTCTCTCAGGGCTGTACAACAGAGTCATAGAATTATTCAGGTTGGAAAAGACCTTTAAGATCATCAATTCCAACCACAAACATGGCCCAGCATAAGTGCTGTGCCCCTCAAGGTCTGCTGGAGCCAAAGAGCCATGAGCTTGACTACAGATGCCGTAGCTCTGGAAACCCAAACAGCTGGGGTGAAGCCACTGCTCCATGTCCAAGGACACCGTCACGCTTTGGGAGCATCTCTGGGGACATCCCCACCCACTCTGCCCTGCCAGAGAGGAGCAAAGTGGATGAGTCAGTCCTAGAAAGTTCATTCCTTCGACTTCTGCTCCTTGCTCTAATTAATCTTTGGGGCAATGAGATAAGCAGCCCTTCCTTTAACCTTGCCCAAGCCAAACTGCATGTGGTACCATCCACCTTGGAGTGGGCACCCAAAGCTGGTGCTCTCCTTCCCTACAGGAACATCCTTCCCCATCCCACAGTGACAACCCTTTTCCTCACCATCTGTCCCAAACACAAAACCACTTGGGATCAAGGAAAGCTCCACATCAGCTGGAGGTGACGGGGGGAGAGAGGGTCAGAGGCAGAGCCACAAAAAGAGAAGCAGAGAGATCTGCTCCTGCTGAGAAACCCCAATTACCCCAGTTTGAGCTATTCCACCTCCCTCTAAATAACCAACAAGGAGCCGGCGCATCGGGGCATGCCAAGCCCCAGCAGCTCCCTGCTGGAAAATTTTGGCTGGTGCCTCCCCCTCCCTCCACACAAACCCTTGCTCTGCCTCTCCTGCAGGCACGCACAGGGAAAGGGAGGGACAGCAGAGCAAAAACCACAAGCAAATGTTCTGGTGCAGTATTTCCCCTCGTCAGACTGTTGCACTTGAGATTCAAATCGTGTGTAAGGAATTTCAAAAAAAAAAAAAGAAAGCGCCCTTCCCCAAAAAGAGCTGCCCTGCTGGAGGCAGCTCCAGTGGGACATGCTGCTCTGGCTCACCAGTACAAACACAGATCTCTCCACAAGAGCTTAAACAAACTGGAAAATAATTAATCATTACTGAGAAATTCAGTATTTTTTTTAAATATGGAAAAAATAATCGCGGTAGACGATATATGCTGGGAAACCTCCAAGAGTTTGACCTTTAACTGAGCAGCTAGGACAGTCAGACAAGTATGCCTGAGGATTGCATATACATGCAAGGGAGCTCCAGAGGGTTTTCCAAGCCCTCCACAAACAAACCACACATCTCTTAAAAAAATACAAAAAATAAATGTTTTGTTCTTCATTTGCCTGTTAAGGGATGCTTAAATCTGTGTTACACATGACATTACCCAACCCTACGCTGCACTCTGGGAGATTTTATTTCACGTGGACTCTCAGCTGAATAGGAGGAATGAGCCCTCTCTCCTGATTTTTAAAGGAATAAAGAAAAGGAAAATGAAGGGTTAGATTCCTCGTTACTCCAAGGAGTCTTTACGTTGCTCTGACAATGAAAAGGAGTGCAGGGAAATGTGCGGAAGGAACCCATTCATCTTCTGAGGGTCCTTCAGTCAGCCAAAATAAGATGTTTCAGATTAAACACAAAAATCCTTATAGCAAAGAGACTACCAAACCTGTTTTGATGCAGAATAACACAGGGGACTCAAACCTTATCTCTGGAAAACCAGGATCAGAGGTAACCAACCTGATGTGACTGTTTCCATCCTGCCTCCCCTACAGTGGCTGGAGCTGCACAGTGTTTCCAGCGCTTTGGAAAAATAGTTTCAGGTTCTGCTGCCTCTATCTTGGCACCAAAACTAAGTTTCCATTAGTGAAAGGCTGAGGGATGATTTCACTTCAGAGCTGAAATGGGGAAACCAGCAAAATGAGTAAGATGTGGCTAAACATATGCTGGGGTCTTTGTCATAAGCCTGTGCTGAAAAACGGGGGTTTATCCACTCTTTGGGGGGTACAAAATACCCAAAAACACAAATGGGAGATGCTTTTAAAGAGGATTTCTGAGCTGTGTGCCAGCTAATGCACCACCATCAGGGATCATCAGGGATGGTGTGGGACTGCCAGAACGGAGGAGACACCCCCAGGAGAGTGCAGGGGTGCCCCAGGATGGGCAGAGGGATGGGGAGAGAGGGATCCAGCCCAGGAAAACCCCCTGGGATCCAAGAGGGTCTCCCCAGGCAGCAAAGGTGCAGGAATGCAGCAGACAGGGAAGCTGACCTCCAGCTTGCTGCCAATGAACGCCGAGGTTATTCACGTCCAAACAAATAATTCTATAAATAACGCGGCTGCTCCGACTTCCTGAGCAAAGCCCTTCTCCTCTGGAGCTCCCAGAGGTGGAAGGAAATGGCATCAGCTTAGGAGCTCATGGCAGGAGGAAGAACTCCACAAAATTCATGTGAGGGGATCACAGACCAGCTCCTCCACACTCTGTTCCCATCCCTCTGTGTGTCACACACAGCTCGGGCATGTGTGACACAGCAGCTGCCACACAGAGCACACCACACCGACAAAAAAACCTGCCTTCCTTCTTTCCTGACCCCTTCCTTCCTTTAATGCCACAAGAAGATGGTTGGCAGCTCAAGCCATCAAGTGACAGCTCCTCAGGTACACTAAAGATGCATCTTTTAGGCACCACTTCTCTGGCCCAGCACAGCAAAGGCACCTTGGAGTCAAAAAGCATCAAGACACATCCTCGGCGAGCAGCCAGGACACGCTGCCAGCATTCCCAAGCAGGAAGGATGCAACAGGGACTCGGGCCAGGCATGCAACAGAGGCTGGGAAAGGTGCAGGTCCTTTTCCTGGGTCTTCATGTTTTTGGAGCATCTCGGTCCATCTTGGTGCTGGGCTGCCTGAAGGAGCCACAAGCCTCAGGCTGGGTGCACCTGAGCCCTGCCCCTGGTGAGGCTGTTCCCAAAAACCTCCTGCTTCCTGAGCCACAGCCATCTGTCTAGACTGAGGACATTCCTCACCTCTCCATCATCCCAGTGCCTGGTATGAGCTGTGTCCTCACTTGTCAAGGGCAGGATCCACAGTGAAATCCTCCAGGGCAGAATCCTAATCCTCCCAGGAAAGTCAACAACACCTCAAGAGCTGTTTTGGCACCTGGACCAAGAAGGATTCAGTAAAATGTTCAGGCATCTCCTCCAGCCTCAGGAGCACTTCATGGAGAGGCACCTGGCAAAACACCTTGGACACCTGGGAGAGCCAAAGCCTGTCTAGGTGTCCAAGAGGACCCTTGCTAGGGTGGAAAATCCCTGGAAGTGCTCAAGGCTAGGCTGGATGGGGCTTTGAGTGACCTGGTCTAGTGGAAATTGTCCCTGCCCATGGCAGGGGGTGGGATGAGAGGGTCTTTAGGGTCCCTTCCAACCCAAATCAGTCTGTGATTCCATGAAACCAAGCCCCCAAGAGCAAAGGATGGATCCTGCACCACTGCCCAGCCTTAAGGCACTACCACAGCTGGAGATCTCAGGAAAAGTGAGACATGGCATCTCCAGACACCCAGAGCTCCAGAGGAAAACACACAAGATCTTCTCTAAGAGGTCTGACCCATACCCTCTTCTCTGCAGCCAGCAGAAAACCAGTCCAGGTGATATTTCAAAGCAGAACAGTAATATCAGGTGCTTTTTCCTTCTGCTTTTAAGGAAAACCAGAGATCTCAGACACACAAAGGCTGAGTGCTTCTTCCCCCTTGCAGCTATTCTGTAACTACAACTGCCCGCTGCTTCCCAAACCTTTCAGCACTTGAATCCCACTGACTTGCAATAGGTTGCAGACATGAAGTTATTTAAAGCACTTTTAAAATATTAATTGACATTTGCCTTACAGAGGGGAAAAAAAAAAGGGAAGAGACAGAGATAGGAACCCCAGGGATCCAGATGATCCAATTTCAGGCACCTAATTAAAATTAAATTTCAATTAATTTCCAATTAATTTAGTTTAAACTTATTTTGTATTTATACTTTTTTTTTTTTTTGCTAGTTGCCTAAAAATGAATCTGTCTCTTTGGTTGCTTTTCAATTAACTATCATCTTGACACTCAAATTAACGCTTTTATTTGGTAACTCCGAGGTTATTCGAAAATCCCTACACATTTGATTCAAGGACTTCAGGAGAACTTGACAGACATTCCCCACCTCCCTTTTTCACTACAGTAGCAATGATGAATCATTATATTTACTACAGGCTCATTCTCTGCAGCAACGTGTTAAACTTTGCTCAAGTGGAAACCGAAGAGTGGAATGACAAGGTGGCTTCAGCACTGTGAAATATTTATGGAGAAAAAAACAGGATCAAAGCTCATTTTGCTTGTATTGTGCTTTTTAATTTTTTTTAATTATTATTATTTTTTTCTGGTTGGTCTCAAGAGTTTAGAAGCAACAAATTTTTCTTTAGCATGGAGGTTCTTGTCCTTGTTTCAGCCCTGACGACTTTCTCTGCTTTTAAGGGACCAGCCATGGAACAGAACTGGTGAGTTCAACCCAGAAAGAGGAAAACTTAGCACTTCAATAACCTCTTTATAGATACCTTGCTATAAACTCCCAACCTCCCCCCTAAGAGCGTGACTTGAACATTCTGGCAGCAAACAAGCAGCACTTGAATATTTAATATGAAGCACAGCAAGTCATCGTGGCTTTTTTTTATCCAAACACAGGTTCAGGTTGTCATCATGTGAAGTCTCATTTTCATTATCTTCTTACAAAAAAAAAAAAGCTTTAAGCAATATGGATTTCTTAATTTTATTTATTTCATCTGCCCTGTATTTACATCCTACACTTTGCCTGAATTTCCCAGCATTATGCAAAGGCTGGGAGCTGCTGCAGAGAAACCGGATGGCTGATGCTGTGATAAATACCTGTAGGCTCTCTGCCACCACTAATGAGACAAAACATGTATAGAAGTAGGAAAAAAAAAGCTCTCCAAAAGTTGGAGTTACAGTGCTCGTCTCTGGAAGGATTCCCACTCATTTTTGGAAGCAGGCATGCCAGAGGGGAAAAAATAAGAATCCAACAAAACCTGTGGGCGTCTGAAGCCACCTCAGCTTTGAGAGACTGAAGATCTGGTTTAAAATTGGCAAAAACATCCTTCTGCAGAAAGACAAATTGCAGACAGGCACAATTCAGTGCTGCCTGGGAGAAAACCTGGACCAGGAGTATTTGCAGGGAAACTAAGAGAGAGAGAGAGAGAGGGTGCAAGGAGTGCCCCAGAATGCTCTGCACCAGATTCCTTCCACTTTGCAATTGGAAATATTTTTTTTTTCCATTAAGACATCACTGACACATCATGTATTTCTTCTCTGCCTCTTTTTCCCCCCACCTAAAAAACCCCAACAGAGCTGGTTTACATGAGAGCTGCTTCTGTTGAGAACAGGGAGTTCCTGGTCACTTCAAGATCTGACGTTCATCCCTGCACTTACTGCTTGAGTGGAGCTACTCTGGGGTCACAGTGACAGATGCAGTTGTAGGAAAAAAAAAAAAAACCAGAATATCCAATAAACAAGGCAGCAAAGTGACTCCTTCGTGCC
This sequence comes from Buphagus erythrorhynchus, assembly GCA_013400855.1. Classification (NCBI taxonomy): domain Eukaryota; kingdom Metazoa; phylum Chordata; class Aves; order Passeriformes; family Sturnidae; genus Buphagus; species Buphagus erythrorhynchus. Next base: position 11,643 of record VZTT01036460.1, on the reverse strand, counting down.
AGTCCATTCCATATTCCCCCAGGCTGAGCTCTGTGCTGCTGCACAGGGTCCTGCTGGAGCTGAGCCAGGCTGGCAGGGAGCTGCAGGAGCCGTGGCACAGCATCACTGACTTACCCAGGTAGCAGTGGTTAACTTTTTTTTTTTCCTCTGCCTTCAGTCAGAGTTAGGATTGAAGCATGAGAGATGAATTTTAATGTTCAGACTCAGTTGTTCATTAATTCTTATTTATAGCATAGTGAGTTTTACAAGATAAAAATGACAACATGGAGGTGTATCTTGCTTGTTACAAGGTCTTTTAAGGCCTAACTATCTAATTAAAAACTAATATTTATATTATTTATACTTCTGACCCAATGACCAAACACCCGTGACCCACAGTGTGGTATCCTCTATCCAACCAAAAACTACTACCTAAAACTAAGAAGAAGAAGGAATAAGAAGGAAGAAAAGAAAAAGCCACTTCCCCAGAACATCCATCTTGTCCCATACTTATCACTATATTCTAAAACCCCAAATTCCAAACTCTTTACCATGTGATATTACACACTACTATTCAAACTACACACCAGTGATTCCAACTCCATCACTCAAATTTTGGAAGTCTTCTCCAATGTCTCAAGTCAAAAGCAGTGTTCTCCTGGGGGTCAGTGCCAGAAAAGCACAGAAAGTTCAAAACTCCCAGGCTTTAGGGTTCCAGCACCCAGGAGCACACAGGGACTGGAGGATGCTGCCAGCCAACAAAACACCCACGCTGAGCCCAAAACAGGCACACCAGGAGCAGCAACCTCAGGGAATGCTGTCTCCACACCCTCTGTGTGCACAGCTGAGTGACACTATCAGCTCCAAAATCACTCATTGCTTCTACCTTCAGTGCAAGAAGCTGAAAGATTCCTGGCACCAGCACACACCACAAAGCTCTGAAATCCTACATTTCTTACCCCTGAGGGCTTTTCAACCCCTGAGACACCTTGACAGCCCTGGGGCAGCCAAAATCAGGCTCTTGGTCCCCCCCTCCCTTAGGGCACAGCCAGTTCCCCCCATCAGCACAGCAACCACTCTGCTGTAAATGGTCACAAAAGGGAAGGAAGAAAAAAACATCCCATGCAGCAAAAATGGGTCTAAAAACCAATGGAATAGCCAAGAATTTACCACTCCCTTCAGATCATTAATGCACAGCCTGAGAAAGAATGTCAGCAAAACTGCAAAGAAAATGCAGGTTTTTGTTTTTAAGCTGTGCAAGCAGCAGTTCTAAAAAAAAAAAAAAAAAATTCAGCTTTTCTCTAGTTTTGTTTTCCTCTTGAAATCTGTCAGTTTGAATCATTTCCCTGGATCAGGAAAGTGCTTTATGATCCTCCATCCCCAAACCCAACAGCTTTGCTCGTAACGCCTTTAGAAAGGAAGAAAAAAAAAAAAAAATCTTTCTGTTCTCTTTCGCCATCCTCAAAGAGGCTGGTTGGATTCCTGATGCTCCAGCATATTTCTGTCTTTTACCACACTTCAAGGCTATTTTTTCCCTGCCAAAATATGCAAGGAAAAGCAACACAAGCCCTGCAGCTTTGGGGGAAGGGCCAGCCCTGCAGCTCTTATTATCTTTGGATGGGAAAAGGGAGACAGACAGAGACACTGTTGATTCCTTGGATATTTCTAGATCCTACCACTGTCCTACCAAGGAAGTATGAAACATAAAATGCCATTGGAAACATCACATAGGCCATTAAAAAAAAAACACTCTAAGAGTTTAATTTGCTTATTATCAGCATCTGGAGGATCTTGGATGTAACCAGCTTGAAGATTGTGCTGGTTACACAGCTCACGTGCTGCTCTACACTATTAAAACCAGCACCAAACCTTCACCTGGGCGTTCAGATCTTTCTAAACACATCCCTGGTGTCCAACATTTTATGGACTTGAACATTTCCTTGTGCTTGGGATGTGACCTGATGTCCAGCTGTGCATCCAGCCACGTCAAGACCTGACTTTTGTGTTCCTCTCTCATGGTCCACAATCTGGCCCACGATTTTGTGACTGAGCAGATAGAAGTTTGGCATTGACCAGTTCACAGCTGTGTGATGGTTTGACAATACAAAGCTCAGAACTCGTTATTTTGTGGGATCAGTCCCATCCCCACCCTGCTTCAGCCCTGATCAACAAAGGCAGAATTGCCAAGTGCATCAACCCAAACCACCGTGGCTGTGATGATCCATCATCCCAAAATCCACGGTTCAACACTGTGGATGCTCTTCTCCAAGGATACATTTAAAATGGGGGATGATATTAATTGCTCTGCTGAAAAGTCAGTCAGAGAGCAAGCACAGCTTCAAAGATTTATTTAATTCCCCCAAAACAAGACACAAAGTCCTTAAGTCTGTTTTCCATTAGAAAAGAAGTAGCCCAAAGAGATTCCCATTGTTCTCCTGCTTCTGGGGTCAGTTTCCCAAACTTACATCTCAGCACAGTGGGTCCAGATGGAACTCAAGGAAGTCCCCAGAAATGCTGGGCTTTTGGAAAAATGAGAGTTTATAAAGCATCACTTTTAGGCCTTGTTACTGAGAGGATTTCCCACATGTTCCCTTGCAGTGATCCCAGCACAAATTCCCTAGCAGGCTGAGGATGTGGCATCCTGTAGGCTGTAGGTTAAGGGATACAGCAATCACATGGGAATGGCAGGAGTTTGACAAGGCACACACAGACCACCTTTATCTCCCCAATTTCAGCACCCAGTGTCTCAGAGACTCGGGAGACAGAGCAGGTAAACAGAATCAGAGAATCCCAGAATGGTTTGGATTGGAAGGGACCTGATGTTTTCTCATTCTACCCCCCATCATGGCAGGGACACCTTCCACTATCCCAGGCTGCTCCAAGCCCTGCCCAGCCTGGCCTTGGACACTTCCAGGGATCCAGGGGCATCCCCACCCTCACAGGGAACAATTCCTTCCCAATATCCCATCTATCCCTGCCCTCTGGCAGTGGAAGCCATTCCCTGTGCCCCATCCTTCCACCCCTTGTCCCCAGTCCCTCTCCAGCTCTCCTGGAGCCCCTTCAGGCCCTGGAAGGATCCCTGAACTCGCCCTGGAGCATTCTCTTCTCCAGGCTGAACAGTCCTAATTCTCTGTCTTTCCTAACACGAGATGTGCTCCAGCCCTTTTATCATCTTCATGGCCCTAAAATAACACCAGCTCCATGCTGCTCCCACCCCTGGGGCATCCCCAGCCATCAGCCCCATCCACTACAACCCAAGGAAAGCTGCCAGGTTTTCATCCCCAGGTCCATAAAACAACGGGCATCTGTTCACCGACTGCACCAGGACACAAACCCAGACTTTACAGAGTTTATCCAAAGCAATTCTTTCCAGCTCAGGAAAACCGAGGCTCCCTGGCTGAGGGACAGGTCCTGCTGCTCCTGTGCACGTCGGCTGTCCTGCAAACTGCCCCGAGCAGCCGTGCAGATGGCAAAAATGCTCTTTTTTAAAAAATCCTTTAGAGCAGCATCTCGCTGAGATGGTCCCACAGGAGGAGTCTGGAGACCACTCATGGGTCTGACAGGAGCAGGACTTGCTGTGCTGATGGTCTGGGAAATGCCTCCCACCCCTTCACAGATGTTCCTGCAAACACTTGTGCTGATTGAAACGACACCTCCGTGTTGAGATGAACATATGGCTGCGTTTGTACCAGCACTGCTTTAATTGTTCCTGCAAGGTGCTTTAAGGACAGGCTGGACCACAAAAGGATCACTACAAACGTTTTTATGAAAAAATAGGCTTTAGGGTTTATTTTTCCCCCTGCAGTGTCTGGGTATGAGCCGTGGAGCCGTGGTCCAGGTGCCTGGCTCGAGGACACAAGCTGTCCCCTCTTCCCTGGGTATCCAGCTGGAAAAGGTCCAGAGAGCTCTAATTAACCAAACTGCTCGTTTACCTTTACAGAGCTGCTTTTCCCCAGGGCTGCACTGGAGATGAGGGAGGGATGCTGTGCCCTGTGAGGACAGATGGATGCAGAGCTGTTAGCTCACACAGGTGCCAGTGTAAACCAGCCCCTCCAATGGTTTTATGGCCAGGAGGACAAAAAGGAGAGTTGAGAACACAGAAGCTGACTGAGAGAAGAGCAGTTTACCAATACCACAACCACACCAGGAAAGGGTTTGGCAAAGGATGCTCCAGCACCCCAGGCTAACCACAGATTACTTCTTCTTTCCTCAAGGGCATCCAGGTCTCATTACACATAATCCCAGCTCTTCTCAAAATATGGTTTTACCATATGAAAGTAAAAAACAACCACTAGAAAAAGGACCCTCCAGGTAAAAAAGGAGCAGGGAGCCCAGGCAAGACTCTCTTCCAGAGGGAAACAATCCAGCTACAGAGCCACAAACAGTTTAAAGCAACAGGAGAAAATCTGGATAACAGGGAACACGTGGGCCAGAGAAAAAGGGGTCTATGGTGAAAAATAAATTTAGAAAAGGAAAAGGCAGGAGAGTGGGACCAAGAAAGAAACCCCACCAAGAGTGATGCAGAGCTGCCTTTCAGTGCTCCAGCCCTTGTATTTTCTGGCCTTATTTGTGAAACACAAATAATCCAGCCTTCTCTGTAAGCAGCCAGATCCGGTGGAATTACATGTCTGAAAACCCTCGGTAAACAGAGGGAAAGCTGTGGAAACACAGCTTAAGGCAATGTGCACTAACAAGGGAGCCTTTATCACCCAACCTGGCACAGGGAAGCTGCTGGCCCTGGCTGGAGTCCGTGCCACTGGTGTGTTCTGCAGGCTGCATGGGATACCCCCAGCTCCATCCATTGATTCTCCCTCCTCCTGATGCAGATGGGACCCACTGGAAATGGGCAGGAGAAGGGATGCTGCTACCCATCACTGTCCCTTACCCATCACTGTCCCTTCACGGGGCAGGAGAGGGGATGGTGAGGGTCAAACATGTAGGAACCACCCTCCCCCTCAGCACTGAGCATCTGCCTTCACCTCTGGATAAAATCCCTGCAGTGCTGCTGACATGTACCAGGTTAGGCACGGGAGAGAGGATTTCCAGCCACATCACCCACTGGAAAGAGCAGCAGGCAAGAGCTGACCCCATTTCAGGGAGTTGATGGAAAATGCTGAAACCAAATCCAGCTCGCCCAGAAAGCAGGAGCTCAGCTACAGGAATGAGGGAGAGCAATTGTCTGGCCAGACCAGAGGATCAGCATGCTCTCTTCTGGCTGGAGGATCTAAGGATATGAAAGTATTTTCCAGACCAAAAACATACGCATTTATTTTCAAAGATCTCCTGTTAAGGAGAGCCCTGTTCCTACAGGAACAAATTTCCACCTCTGCTGAAAAGCTGTTCCAAGCCTTTTGCAAGGAAATCTCAGGGCAGAGGGGTCTGCAGAGCATTTCCCCCTTTACCCACATCTGCATGGGTGAGGCAAATGCTCCTTGCATGCAGGATGAATGGGGGGCTCACATTTTTTCACTCCCATCTCTCCCTCCTTTACTGACATGAAGGGTGGTAAAGCCACTGCAGCCTCCTGCTTCCACAGTGTGCTCAAAATAAATTATTATACCCAGTCCAAATAAATTACTGTGCTCAGCTCAGACACCTCAGCTCTTGTTTCCAGGCTATTCTTGACCAAAAAGAAAATAACTCAGAAAAATTCAGGTGGAGCTGTATTTCTTTTTTCCTAATCAAAGAAACCTTCCTTCTATTTAAACCTGCCTGATGACAGGAGGGGAGTCAGGGCTACTGATGAAGAGCTGTAATCCTCTGACAGTCAGATAAGGAAAAATAAAGAGTCTTCTAAATGCATTTTCTGAACAAGGACCTGTAATGCATGACTACAGAATGCCAGGACGGTTTGGGTTGGAAGGGACCTTAAAGCCCATCTCATTCCACGGGCAGGGACACCTTCCACTATCCCAGAGTGCTCCAAGCCCCAGTGTCCAACCTGGCCTTGGACACTTCCAGGGATCCAGGGGCAGCCACAGCTTCTCTGGGCACCCTGTTCCAGGGCATCACCACCCTCTGAGCAAAGAATTTCTTCCAACACCTCATCAAAACCTGCCCTGACATTTTAAAACAACTGGATGGTTTAGTCCATGATGAGGACTCTGGTACAGAAGAATGGGAAAGACAAGGCTTTGTTTTGAAAGCTGGAGACTGGATATTCTCCCTACATTTACACTTCCAGCTGTACAGGTGCCTTTTAAAGCCACACTGAAAGACATCAGCACATTTCTACATCAGGTTAAGAGGCACCATCCGAGTGCTGCACAGCACTGTGCCCACACCACACTTTGTGCTCACTGCAGCATTTTCTATCCAAAGGCTTCAGTGTGAATCCATTCATCTTCCCAGCTCCTCTTACAGAGGGAGGAGAGGACCAAGAAACAAACCTGGGCTAAGGATTAAACCATCCCACCGGGACTGCCTTCAGCACAGACCCTACGTGTTTTTTAATTTCTTTCCCCCACATCTGCAGAGAAGTGTGTTTGCAATAGGGAACACACAAAAGGTCAGGCATCAAGTCAGATGCTGGTGTTCTGACTTCTATCTGTGCCTGCCCAGGCAGGAGCTGTGTGCTGTCCAAGTCCATGCCAATGTGATTTTTTGAGCCCAGAAAATCAGGTTTTACCACCTGAATGCAAGTACAGGACAAGGTCAGATATCTGGGATGTGGGTGACAGATCTTAAGACCCTGCAAGAGCTGCTCTCACCACTTTTCCTCTTTCCCCAGTATCAGAATATCCCCTCACAGGTCCTGCAATTCCTGATGACTTGACTGGGAAGCAGGAGCAGGGATGTCACGAGTGAGGTGGAAATACACAGGGCAGTGGATTTGGCATGAGGAGGAACAAGAGAAGCAGCTCCAGTCACTGCAGATGCCCTGTCCCATTCCTGCCCCATGGCACAGCCACTTATCCTGTGCCTGCAGGAGCCAGCTCCTAAATTTAAAACAGCCAGAGAGCAGCTTTGAAACAACAGCCAAGCCTCTGGGATGTGTGTGCCAGAGGAGGAAGGGAACACATCCCCACTCTTTCCTTCAGCTTCTCTCACAGTCCTGGATGTGGGGAGCAGCTCTGGCACCCACCAGACAGTGCCTACATTCCCATTTGCCTGCTGAAAACAGCAGGGCAGCAGCTCTAAGAGGTCTGGATTAGGGGCATAGTTCCTAGTCTGGGATACGAGGGATCCCACAATCAGCAAAGGGTCCCTTGGAGCCATCTCACAGCAAGCCTTGGGTAGGCAGGCACCTTCTCACCTAACACACCCAGAATTCCCATCCATCCCTCTTCCAGACTGGAACTATGCAACAGCTTAGGCTGGAGAAGACTTGAGACCCAACACTGGCATGGCCACCACTGAACTGTGTCCCCACGTGTCACATCTACACATCTCTGGAACACTTCCACAGATGGAAGCTGGAATTCAATCATCCCTCCCCTGTCTGCAGGAGAGCTGATGCTCTCCTGAAGGGTCTCCAAAAGACTCCAGGTCAGGGCCAGAGGGGATCCCTCTCCTGAGGTGGGGTCCACCTGGGAATCCCTTGACTTAGGCTGATGCACCCTGGTCCTCTCAGGATGTCAATGGAGAACCTTCCACAGGAATCTTGGCTTGCACATCTGCTAGAAGAAAGAAATAAATGCACAGAGTGGGGAAAAAAAAAAGAAAAATTAACCCAATAATCCCAGAATGGTTTGAGTTGGAAGGGGCCATAAAGACCATCTCATTCCAATTCCCCTGCCTTGGGCAGGGACACCTTTCTCTACACCAGGCTGCTCCAAGTGCGAGCTCCAGCTGTTATTTCAGACAGAAAATGCTTCCTCTCTCGTGGCAACACAATAAAATGAGGTATTTCTGTGGCTTCTGCTCTGATGGGAAAATGGCCAGAGCTGAGAAAAGTGTGGCCACAATAAATCCTGAGTGAGTGCCCAGCTCTGGCACTAGGGAACAACACTGTCCTTTTAGTTCTAAGTAGGACTTCCCCTCCTTTTTTCACCTCATTACAAGACATCACCAGCCACAGGGATGTCTGAGAGGAGGAATGAGCAGTAACTGTAAAAAAGCTGTTTTTTCAAAAATAGTTGGAATATTGCACAGCCCAATTCATGCTGTATTTGATAGTTAAGAGGAAATCAAAATCCTTCGGACAGAGGGAGAAGAATTGCAGCAGCTCCAGCCCCAACTGCCCAGTTCCATCCCACAACCTTGAAGGTTTTTCCTAAAACCACAAATCCTTTTTGCCCAGGAGTGAAGATGCACAGCCCATGCCACCATAGCCCTCATTTTCCTAAACACATCCCTAATGTGATTTAGTGTTTCCACCCTGCCAAAAGCACCTAAAGCCTGAGAGAAGAGGGGCTGCAGCATCCCTGCTGCCTCCCTGGCACGCAGGACACAGCAAGCCACTTGCCCTCTAGTCCCTGTGTAGGCTGATAGGGAGGAAAGGAAAATCCAGTTACAAAATCTCCATCCTAAACAAAGCAGAGAGATGTAGGATGGAAGAAGGAAGCTGTGCCCAGGCTGGGTGCACAAGAACCCCACGAAATGCAAAGATGATTATTTGGGACCCACCCACAAGTCAGCCTCAGGAGAACTCAAGAAGCAGCAGTGCTAAGAAAGGAGGGAAAACCACTGCACGCATTCCCTGGTTTTGCAAGCTTTTTCCAACTACAAAAATAAAAAAACCCTGAGCAAATTTAGCAAAACATGTCAACAAGTTCTATGTTATAGCCCAGACACGTGTTCTCCTCAATAAGATGCATTTTTAGAAACTTTCTTTTGCAAAACCTGTCGGTGTTGGTGGGCCTTTTGTTTTCTTTTCTAGCTCCAAGTATTCACAAGCATCCTGGAGACTTAGGAAAAAAAAAAAAAAGGCCATTTTTAGACTTGCATGTGCAGAGAGGACTAAGAGAGTGTCACCACGTGTCTGAGATGTTAAATCCTCCAAAACCATATGCTGATGATTGCTCTAACAAAAGAGACTGCAGTGATAAAAGGAAGCCTTATGTTCAAGTACCCGTTAGTTGTGCAAGATTAGAAATTACCTCACAATCCAATCTTTATAAAAAGGCTTTAAAAGCACAGGATTTCTCCTTAATATGAAAGCAATGAACTGATAGCTGCTCATTATTGAATTACTCATTCAGATTTAACAGCAGCACAAGCACAAAGCTTCTCATCTTCTGTGTCCTCTTGACAAACTACAGGGGGAAGGACAAGAGGCAAATATATCCCATGGGATTCACATGTAAACCCCACTCCCAGAATCACAGAATGGTTGGAAAAGTCCTCTGAGATCACTGGGCCCCACCTCTTGAGTGTCATCACCTCCTCAACCAGACCAGAGCACTGAGTGCCACATCCAGTCACGATGTGAATGAACACCTGAACACTTCCAAGGATGGTGAGCACCTCCAGGGATGCTGAAAACCTCCAGGGATGGGTCCCACAGGAACCTGGGCTGCCCTGCTGAATGTGAGGTCAAGGATTTACTGGCTAACCAGCACATCCCCAGGGCAGGAGAAGTTTAATTATGGGAAAAATGGGCCACACATTAAACAGCTTGTGCCAAAACTAGTGCTGATCAAACACAAAGGAGTGGATGGACACCTCCATGCCCAAGACCAACGTGGCCAGACAAACCATTCCCTGAAATAGCTCCTTCCCAGCCTCCTCCTAACAAACCTGGCTTCAGTTTCAGCTCCAGCTGTTCCCTCACAAATTGCTCCTCCTTAAATAGTCTTTCATTCTCCTCCCTAAGGGAGGATTTGCCCCTCAGGATGACAGCAGGCTGCACTATCAGGAGAAAGCTAAAATAGACTTTCACTAAGATTAACGTCCCACTAGCAGCTGTATTAGTGAAATGCAACCACCTGGAGGGTTAATAAATATACGGATGGATTAATACAGAGACTGAAATTTATAAATAGACTGAACACTTCATTTCTGCAGTGAATTCCCTGGGAAGGAGGAAGGTGGGAGCACCCACAAAATAAGGAATACACCACCCAGGCAGAACAGCTGTGCACAGCATGAAGCACCAGACCAGAGTCCTTCCCTGTGAGGGTGGGGAGGCCCTGGCACACAGAAGCTGTGGCTGCCCCATCCCTGGAAGTGTTCAAGCCATGGGGCTTGGAGCAATCTGGGATAGTGGAAGGTGTCCCTGCCCATGGCAGGGGGTGGGAATGAGATGATTTTTCAGGTCCCTTCCAACCCAATCATTCCTGTAATTCTCCATCTGCAGCACCAACACTGGAGGAGTGTGAGGATACAGAAACAGGAAGGAGCTAACAGTGCTCTTGTTATTTACCACCCAATGCACAAAATCAGAGATAATAAAGCAAAGCAAATCTGAGATCCATTTTTGGGGCAGAAGGGACCAGAAGGAAGGTGCTTTGATACCCTAAATGAGTGTCATTGCACACATCCAAAGTCTTTCCAAGCAGTTTCTGGAAAGGTGGCTGCTGCAGTCTGGCTGTCTGCAAGCAAGTGATGCAGATCAAGCACTCAGCAACACTGCAAAACCAGCCAGAAACACATTTGCCATCTGAACCTGGTAAATGGGAAAGAAAACCAACCTGGATATTGGGATTACCCTTGGAAAGACCAACTGTCCCTTCCCGTCCACCAGAAGTAACAGCAACGCTACGGGGCAAGCAAGGATTTGTATCTATAAAGCCAAAATGCAAGAATCAGTTTGTGCTCAAGTTGTGGTTCACCACCAAAAAGATCCATCTCAGGAGAAGCAGAGGATCAGATAGAGTTATTTCCAGAAGCTGCACTGTTATCTGGGTGCAACACACAGTTCCTCCATAGGACAGATGTGATAAATGGTAAAGCCACCCTTAGCAACATGAAGGCATCACATCTGTAAAACACCCTCCTCGTGCCACAGAGCAAACACACAGTGGGAAAAGCAGTTGGTGATATGAGGGGAAAAAGAAAAAAAAAGAGGGGGAAAAAAAAGCCCACTCCCTTGACAGGATTTATTTTTAAATGATGGTTGCCCAAGCCTGCTCGGGGATTCAGTCAGGAGCAGCTCCCCATGAGGACGAATGGTGACTCAGCAGGTAAAAGCTGTCAAAAGCACATCCAAAATTGAAATTATAAAAAAAAAAA
>VZTT01036458.1:0-40695 GCA_013400855.1 Buphagus erythrorhynchus | reverse complement strand
CATGATGTGACACAGGAACAAAAAGGGGTTTGCACTTATACATGTCTGGTAGGATTTTCTTCTTAACTAAGCAACTGCAAGAAGTTAAATAAAATTTGTTGTTTTGAAATATATTCAGGCACATCACAGTATCTGTCTGACACACACACACACTTACAAGGTGTCTAACTCAGCCTCCCATGGGATTTCTACCTGTTTTCTCAATTCTGTTGCACCATCTGTGCTTTTAACTCAATCCTTATATCTCTCAGTGATGACCTTTGTGCCTGATCTGGGACAACCATATAAATGTCCCTGCCTGCCAAAACTGCATCCATGGCATGGCTCTCTGACTGGGAGGACACATGCACGACTTGCAGTGGCACTGAGGGTTTGGGGAGGACAGCAGCACCCTAATCCCATCTGTAACACCCATAAATTCCTTCCCTCGGTCACAACAACTTTACAGATCTTTCACAGTGACTCTGAGCCAGGTTTTTATCCAAATGGGCTGATAAGAAAGGGTTGGTCTGTGAAAGAGGTGATCCACTGACAGAGAAATTCTTTGTTTTTCAGAAAGTTGAAGAAAACATCAGTGAGTCAGAAATAGTGAGAGCACTCACAGTCCTGAAAGCTCACAAAGGATACAAACCCTCCATTTTCTCCCCTAATGCCAATAGGCTGCTAAGCTGAAGGGAGCAGGATCAGAGAGAGAAAAAGGCAGGCAAACATTGGCACCTATAGCGAGGGGGCACTGCTTAAACCCTGCTTGTCAGGGCTGCCTCCTGCAAGGTGCTGCATGCCCTGTGCTGAGTGCTGAACAGCAGCCCTTGTGCCTGCAGAGATAGGGCTAAATGAGATGCTGTGTCTGTTAGCTCCCTCCCAAGAGCAGCACAGCCTGCAGAGACTGTGCTTTCTATAGTAATGAAATTTTTTCATTTTTAAATCAGCTGTGATCCTGTTTACTGTAAACTCCAGCATGCTCGAAATGTTTCTATCACAGTTTATTTAGGCTTCAGAGATTTTTTTTTGAATCACACTTATCAAGAATATATTTTCACAGCAAGCTCTCTGAAATACAGTAAGGACCTAGGAACATCTGATGCCCAGACTCTGCCATTCCCTAAGATATTATATGATCTGCTCATTCCCTATGCAGAAATGCTGTCACTGTTGTAGAATACAAGCCAGCGCCTGTCTGATGCATGATACCTCACTTTGGAAGGCCTTGAACAAGACTATTTGTTGTCGAGATACTTTTACAAAAGCAATACCATTTCATGGGTTGTAGTTAAAATAATTCATACAATTTACATTGCTTTGTGTGCTTTGAGCTTTAAACCTGCTTAGCTAACTTAACTTTCATTTTGACTTGAAACTTGGACTGGGGTGAAATGCACAACACAAGCCAGGTCTGAATTATTTGCTTTAGTTCTTTCTGAATGATCTCATTTTCTCACTATCCATAAATGTGAACAGAGGAAAAAAACCCCACCGCATACTTTTCAACAGCTGAAAACAACTGAACCAGTAAGTATAAAATCTGATACCAAACACAAAGCATTTCAGCCCAAAAGGAATATAGTTTTGGACTTTTATGAGCCACTGCAGCATATAGTGCCTGTCACTGCTGAAAACAAGCTCCATGCATTGTCTGGAAGGTTGGAAGCAGCTGATCTTAAATATCTTGCTTTACAACCTGCCTGAGAAGCAAGAGGAGACAGAAAAGCTACAAAATTTGTCCTGTATTTTTATAAAACATTTAAACAAAAGGCACAGGATGTGCATGTTTACTGTCCCAAATCCTATACCATGATCCACACCTATGATGATGTATCTATTGTGAGGTGCAGCCAGTGTAATGTGCTGCCAAAACCACAGCGGTCACGCCTGATCCCAACATCCTTCCCCTATTTTCACAGGCATAAGCCAGACAGGGAAGGTCAGGGAATTCAGTCTGGAATCAGCTCCAAAGCCAGCATGTTGTGTGTGTAAAAGGCCTCTTTGCTATCTCACCTCTATGCCATGATCCAGCAGCAAGACTCTGCATTATCCCAGCTTTTGGAGATGACTGCATGCAGGTGCTTCTTCAACAAATTCCCCCACCAAAATAAACAGCCTCCCTTTCTCTTTGAATCAGCTATCACCTGTTAACCTGCTTGATACCAAAAACTTCCTTTCCAAGTACAAATAAAACCCACCAAGCCATGCCAGGAAAATAAGGAAAATGTCTGGATCCAGCCTTTCTTTTCACCCTGTTCCCTGCCTGGAGCATCCCAGGGATGAATACACACCGTGAACACTCTTTTGGATGGCTTAGAATGAAAGGACCAATGATGTGGTGGCTGGTGTTCATGTGGCTCTGTTTTTTCTCAAGTAAGAGACAGGGGACCAAGGAGAGAGGGGAGGAGTCCAGTGCCCAGACATGAACACAGCAGAGGTGTCCAGGGATCCATGTGGGAGCAGCCCTGGACTTCAGCCTCTGTGTAGCATCCTAGCAGAGGAAATTTGAGTTGCTGTGATCTATTCTTAGCTTTGGCTGTCGACATGGGTTATCCCTGAAGTATGGACTAGCAAAGGCACTTGTAAACCATAATTGCTTTCAGTGGGACCTAAGAATCTTTTGGGATCACTGGAACCTCTCAGCAGGGAGCAGATGCTGCAGGAGGGACTCTCCTGAAATATCCTGCTGTTCTGTAGACACCTCTAAAGCACTGAGCAAACCCAACTTCTGTTTATAGTTCCAGCACTAATGATGGTTCCCAGTAAAATCCTAGATTAAATGTCAAACTCTACTTTTCCCATTCTGTGCTCCCCTTTCTGGTTGGTTGCATTCATTAGGTGTGCTAGTGCCTTAAGGATACTTGATGGAAGTGCTGGGAAACCCTGGATTTACAAGCATCAGGTGCCACTTCCAGGGCCCACTGTCACCTTTAGAAACACATCTGCTATAAACAATTTTACTTACATTACTAATAATTCCATACTGTATTAAAAGTGAAAGGATTTTAAAAATCTGATTTACTTGTCTGTCAGCTTGGCAAGTGAAAAGAATCAATGAGATGTGTCCCACTTCAGTCTGGAGAACTTTTCACTCACCAGTACCCTCATGCTGATGAACTTGCTTTACAGGAAGGAAAGGTCATGTTTACCTGCTTAAAAACTCCACCTGTGCACCCTGGAAATTGAAAAAAATGAAAACCTCTCCAAAAAGAGAGAGAAATAGGAAAGAATGAAAATATGTCTATTGATTTTCTTCTTATAAATGTATGTTTTACAGAAATGAAACTAGCTGAATTTGACTGAAAGTCATTCTTCATCAACAAAATAATAATCATGTCAGAACTTAATGGTTGAATGAAATTCAGTTTATGTTAACAGGAGATCATTATTATGGAGTAATCATTGATGAGATTAAGGATGTTATTTTCCTTTTTCAAGGGAGGATTTAAAACCCCTAACTATTGGAAATAACTTACAGAAAGTTCGGGTTATGGGAAAAGTTTGCATTAGCCAAACTAAAAGATAAAAAGAGGAACTTTGTAGCCTTCAGAAATGTTGACTCTAGCATTGACTCTAACCCCAAGGGCTCGTTATGCTAGGTCATATGCTCACTTTGTACTAGAAAGGGAGAAACCAAGAGGAAGTGATTTGAAACAGATTTATGGATTTTTTACCTTTACTTTCTGTATGGCTCAGAGTGGAAATTGGATGAATGCCAGTGGGGTTTAACTCCCTCCAGGTTCTCCAAGGCATCCTGGAGCCCCTGATCCCTTCAGCCCCTTTAATTCCCAGCATCACTCACCCTGGGGCACGATCCCTGGTGATGGTGGGCACCCCACTGCTGCTCGTACCGAATCCTTTCTGCCCCATTCACACAAAAGTTGTTTTCCCTCATCATTTCTTCCCATTAGAGGTTTGCTCAGAAGCCTGCAGCAGGCACACTGGCTGCCAGCATCCATTCCCTTTGGCATGTGCCTGGTTGGAGCCTGGGCACAGCCACAGATGCCCATTTGTGCTGCCCATGGCACAGGGACCACCCCTGCCAGCTCTGGCTCCCAGGCTCTGACCCCAGACCTTATTGCTAAATGCCCAGCATGATAATTTGGGATTTTATTCTCCCCCTCCCCCTTTTTCATCCTGGTTGTAATAAATTGGAGTGAAGCTGTCTCAGGCTTCCTCTGTGCTTCTCCTGGAGCTTCTATCTAAAATTCAGCATTAGCAGAATGTGCCTCTGGAAGAAGGCCTCATAAAATATTGTTAGGATTGCTAGGCAACCCGGAGGCACGTTGGGAGCTGAAAGGAGCCTTAAGTGGGCGTAGCGAGCCTGTGCTGGAGTCTCAGATGAAAAAAAGAGGGCATTCTTTGTGTCTCCATGCTGGCAACACTTTGCCTTTGATTTTCTTTTGGAAAGAGGTTGAGATACACTGCTTCCAAATGCACAGAGGTACATATCTGTGTAATTGTTGCTGCAGAGGCCTCTAACCTCAGATTAATCAGCTGGATGAGAAATGCACCTATCCAGGGCTTTTCAATAGCAATAAAAGTAAAATGAAGTTTTTATGGCCATGAAAATACCCATATTCCAGCTGCTTGCATCTTCCAAGGGCTCATTTTGTGAGAAAGAGAGGCCATGCTCAATAAGAACTTGTTTTATGAGGCCACTGAGGCGTTACCTCAAGCCCTGTGCACGCTGCAGTGGTGCTTAATGCAAACCGACTCTGGAAGGAAAGGAAACAAATAAGCACACAATTTATTGGCAGGGTCTAGCACAAGTAATCGGCTATTTGCAGATACACACACAGGAATTAAAGGAAAATTGAACTGGGCTTGCAAGAACTTTGGGAGGAATTACTGTAGGTGTAAATAGCTGGGGGTTACTGCTGATTTTGTTAGCTAAGAGGCTAAAGGGAGTTTCTGGTTTAGCCCTTCCTGCCTTCACCTCGAGAGATGCTGCTCCCAGAATCTCATCTCTCCAGGAACACCTTGGCTTGCCCAAAGGCCCTTAGCCAAGCAGGCTCCATCCCCTCCTTGGGCAAGTCTGCTTTGCTTCCACCCCAAGCCAAACCTCCAGCAGGCAGCACCATGCTGCACTTTCCTTAGAGGAAACCCTGGAAAAACACACACACACTTTGCCAGCAAACACAGCACCCAGATGCTGAGCTGTCCTTGTGTCTGGCTTTTGCTCCTTCCATCCAGCATTGCCAAAGGCAGGTCCTGGTGGCAGGTCCTGCAGGAGGTGGATGTTTCTCTGCTGAGAACAGCTGTCTGTGCCAGAGGCCAGCCTTCCAGCCACGCTGAGTGTGCAATTTGTTTCCCAGGGCTTGATTTAGCACATCATTTTCTGTTAAAACAGCCAGTGGCCAAGCTGACTAACACATCCATCTGCTCAGAGTCTGTCCAGCTCCTCCATGGGATGGGCTGCTCCCACCAAATTCTTTCCAGAGGTTACAAATGGCTCCCCCTCCATCTCCAGAGCTCTGGGGTGACTGAAATCCTTCATTCAGACACCCACAAATCCCACCCTGCTTTCCTCCTGTGCTGACACAGAGCTTTGTCTGCTCTGTTACTGGTGCAACACATTTCATCAGCACAAATGGAGGCACTGAAAATTAGTAGTAAGAGCAGGAGATGAAGATTTTTGCTCATCCTTTGTCAGTGAAAACATTCCTCAAGCATCCAACACACCTAGATACTCCCATACAACAGAGGTAGGGGCTGTTATAAGGTAGATATGCATTTCCCAAGACTATTAATAAATCTTCCCATGAGGCTGTTTTTGGGATAAGGCATTGTGGATATATTTAAAAGATGTGTAGACGTGTGACTTATGGATGTGGTTCAGTGGTGAGCCTGGCAGTGCTGGATTAATGATTGAACTCAATAATCCTAAAAGTCTTTTTCAACCTAAATAATGATACAATTCCATGACCCTTTCTGCTGGAAGCTGCTCTTGAGCTTGATCTTGGAAAACAGAGAACTGATGGGAACAAACCTCAGATTTCCACAATATTACAAAGTTTCTAAGATAACTACAGGTGGTATAGATAGAACTACACCCTATATTTCTCATGTCCCTTTCTAGCCAGATTTAGGTCAGGAAAGTAGTCTGTGAGGTGTTTATTCATTCCTGGCAGTGAACTGGGCTATTTTTCTGCTCTGTTAACATTGCAGGTCTCATGATACTTATTTCAATACCAAATGGCCCAGGCCAGAGCACTTGGCACTGCCACACTCTGCCCCTCCAGCCACAGGATGCTGGCGAGTCACGAGGAGCACAGTGGGATTTCTCCTGTGATCTCCTTTTCATTCCCCAGTCTCACAGGTCACTTTTGGAGGCACATGAAATTGGGCCAAACCTGGGCTTTCTCTTAGTTTTCGCAGCAAAGCTCCCTCTTCACAGTGAGCCAGAGATGGGCTGGTCCTCAATATTACTCTAGCAGTTATTTTAATAAAAAAGGTGGCAGCTGGAAGTCTAAGAAGGATGGGAACCAGGCACCTTAAGAAATTATAATTATAGACTTGGAGCAGTGCTAAGAGTTAACAGAGAGATGTTTAATCCAATTCTCAGCTTCTATTTTAGGATCCTTTTAACTTTCAAAATCAAAAAAATAGAAGAGGGGAGGGGAAGAAAAAAATAATCTCCATCACAGTGCAATTTCTTAAGCTTGTTCACAGCCCAAAGGTGAATTTTTGTTCATGTGAGGAATCTGAAGAAAATCCATTCAGCTGTTTCAGAGGTTTCAGAGCATGAAGGCAACATCTGGTTCAAAAATCAAAAATAAAGAGAAATTCCCTTTGCTCATCAGAGTCAAAATGGGTTTTGGTTTCACACCTCTGATTTGGTGTGTCTTGAGCTGTCCCCTGGAGAAGGGTGGCCATTTCTGCATTGATTTGAAGGGGATGACACTGTGCTGCAAACCCCACAAAAAATTATGGTCAGCCAGACAGGAGGGCAGATGATACTCACACCTCCACTCCCATCCAGTCCAACACAATATGGGCCATAGCCCTTAAACTGCCAATTTAATTCACTGCACGAAGGTCTCCCACAGCCTGCTGCCTCCTTTGTTTTTGTTTTTTTTTATTTATTTTGGGTCGTGGTGTGATTTTTGGAGCGTGGTTTGCTGTGCTCTGCGCTGCGCTATAGATGGCACTGCAGGATGGAAATTGCAGCCTCTTTCTCTGGAATAACAACCCTGGGCTGTGGTGGCTCCTGCAGCTTGTCCCGGTGGAGGAAACCAGCTCAGATCGCTAATTTCTGCAGCTCTGCCTGCAAATTTCCTTCCATTTTTTACCTGGTTATTAATAACAACACAAACATGACCCCCAGAATAGAGAGCAAGTGTGACAAGGAAGCTCTCTGTAAATCAAAAAGCCACACAAATGCTCAAAATCCACTGGCAAATTTAGCCATCCTGTTGCAACACAGGAATATTTTGCATTTCAAAGGATGCAGGCAGTTGATTTCTCTGTACATCACATCTTTGATAAAACTCTGCCTGTACTGAAGTTCTGCTGCTGTAAATGAAAACGCGAACTCTCTCATCGTCCCATCGGTATTTATAAGGACACAAAATCTACCCAAATCTAACCATGTGAAGCAAATTTTTCTGCTCTCTTTGTAGAGTTCCCTGGAGTTCTGGGACTAAAAGTAGGAAAAGAAGCAAAATCCAACTCAGGTCTGCAGTAGGAGATGCAATGCTGGCAGGAATAGGGATGCTACAGAAGAGATCAGGATAGGAAGTGAAGAATATCATAAGCAATTACAGCAAAATGCTTTTGGAAAATCCCTCCAGGTACCCAGGTGCATCTGTTGATGCTTAAACACCTTCAGAAATCTGGCTACCAGCCTGCTGCTCCAGATGTTAAAAAAACCTCCAGCAATCAGAGAAGAGTAAAAGGTGTAAGAAAGACAAATTCCTTTTGCCATTGGCAAAATGAAAGAAAAACGCGATTATTTTAAGGATTTGTGGGGAGAAAACTGCAGACAATAAATACCAGAAGTTGTCCTTGTCTTCCTTTGGAAAATGATGCTGGAGGAGGATTAAGTACCTGCAGAACTTTGTTGTTTCATCCCAGTGAACTACCCAAGAGCTCCCATCCTCCTGTGCCATCCCAGGACCGGATGGATGAACCACTGTAGCTCTCTCACAAGAGCTGTGCAGCACTTCTCTCTTACAGGAGTTTAATGTGCTCTTGCACATCAAGAAGATTCAAATGACACGAATGAAGGGCAGTAGGCAATCTCATGGTTTGAGATTCTGATGAAGTGATGTCCTGGCACATCCATCAAACTGTTCTGCTGTCAAGAGAACTCCCAACTCTGGAAGATGAGTGTGTTTTTCTTTTACAGTCTTGGGGGGAAAAAAAAGCAGGAAAAGAAGCAAAGCATCTGTCCTCAAGTCTAACTACTCCACAAATGTAAGTTTGAGATGAGACACAGTCGGATACATGAGATGAGGGCACGAGTGCACCCAGTTCTGTGTGGAGGCACGGGAATGGGGTGAAGCCTGCACTGTGTGCAAGCAGACCTGGGACTCTGCAGAGCACAGCAGGAGAGACAAGACAAAAGGCTGAAGGAAGATTCATTCCTTGCCAGCAGCATATGTAGACTTTGTGTGCCAATCCCTGAGCACTCATCTCGGAGAAGCAGATGTGGACGTGAGTGAGAGGGAGCAAAGTGTAAATGTGAGCCTGCAAGGAAGGAAGGAGCACGGTGAGGATATTTGCTAAGCACAGGGCTGGGGGGATGCAGGGATGCAGATGCTGATGTTGCCCAGGCAACACTCACTTTTGCAAGGCGCCCCTTTGTCTCTCCTGATTTTTAAGTGTGGTTCTCACTCTAAAATGCAGATTCTCAAAGCTGTTAATAAGACTTATTATCTCCTAATGCTCTTCCCCTGTTTCTTTTCAGAGGCTGTTCACAGCAGCACTGCTTGTGACTGAGTAACACAGAAAATTAGGAGCAGCTCCACAGCTGTGGCTGCACAGGATGGGAGAGGAGACCTCTGGAGAGAGGCAGAAGCAAGAATTGGTGCTGGGGTGGTGGGTGCAAGCCACCCTGAGATGCATTTCCCACCCCACTGAGCAACCTGTGGCTGTGGAGCCAGCAGGATTGAGGGGAAAGATGAGCCTTTACCCAAAAGCCTTGAGTTTATCCTTCATAAAGTCTTTCTTCCAAGTTTCAGAGCCCCGATAAAGTTGCACATGGTGTCACTGCTATTGCTCTGTGTTGACTGCAAAGTTTCATTCCCAGAGCACAAGATTTAATGCTGCACTATCCCCAGCCTACATTTGTGTGCAGTGGCCAGTGTTTGCTCCCTCCACAGTGCTTTCAAAACTCAGGGCTGGCATGTCCCAGGAAGCACTGGGGACTGACAGTGTTTTCCCACTGTGTCTCATTCCCCAGGATGTTGTACCCTGGTTTGCACTAATTATGAGATGCTGATCCCATTATTATAGAGTAAAAATTGCCAAGTGCTGGAAAGAGCACAACAAAAGCTGGTGGAGTGGTAAGCTTGAAGTGAGGTGGAAATAATATCTGCTCTGTATGAGAGGCCTGGGTTTGCTAATTGGACATGGCTAAGGTCAGTAAGGTGGAGTGAGGAGAGCAAGACATCGTGGGGGGGATGGAACTACCCTTCCTGATGAAGGGGCAGGCAGGAGATTCACGGGATAAACTGTGTCTCTGCACCTTCCAACCAGAAAACAGGACTCAAACACAGTGAGAGAGGAAACACAGCAAGCAAGAAACCTCATCTCCAAGTGTGGAGATGGCACAGGAAGAAGTGGGGCAGCTGGAGAGATGTATTTGCATTTGGAGTGGGGACAGATGGAAGCAGAGCAAAGGCAGGAGCTTTGCTGCCTTGTGAAAAGCCCCCAGATTTCTTCTTCTCCCCAGCCTAGGTGGCTGCCACGACCCTACAAGTGTAACAGCCCCTCCAGACAACGTGACCTGCCCTGTGTGGAGGACAGAGCTGGCAGCAGCCAACTTGTTTTCATTGTTACGTAGCATTTGGTCGCCCTATTTTGCTGCTTTCTCTTTGATGCAATGAGCCTGTGGGGAATAAAGCTCAGTGGGAGATTGCTTACGTGGTTTCTAACCCATTAGTTTATTTTATTGGCTCTTGCCTCAATAAAAGAAAAAAAAAGAAGAAGAAGAAGAAGAAAATCAAGGAAAAGTAGTTCAAGGTGTGAAAAATTCATGTGGCAGAAAAATATATAAAAAGTTATTGGCTCTGTCCCCCTTGGCTCCAACCTCAGTCTTATCACCATGCTGTGCATTTATCCTTCTATTATTACACATAATGACAGGACAATGCTAGCAAGTTCTGTGCAAAAAGCCAGTCTGCTCCTCTCCCCTCCACAACGAGAAACTGTCCTGGCTTGAGCTCACATCGTTGGCATCTGATTTCAGCCTAGCAGGGTGTTTCAATTCCAATAAACATCTTGTTTTCATGTGAAGAGCTGCTTCAGCTACATTCTTTCCCATCTTTTGTGAGCATCAAAGGCTCCGTGTAAAACTTTTTATTGATCACATAAATAGCAGCTCTGCTTTCCTACAGACCCCGTCTCCACAATGTGTTTTGATATCTGGAGAATGAAAGGTTCAATAGAAAACTGATTCCCTTGGCTTCCTGGGACTCTGAACACAGGGCTGCTGGTTTCTGCTCTCCTTGGCAGAGCTGGGTCTGGGGAGCAGAGTGAGGGAGCAGGGAGGGAAAGGTTTGTCTTGTTCTGGCTGTGTTTGAGGCAGTTTATACACAGGCACATTTTGTCTGCAACAAAGGCAGAAGTAAAGCCACTGTGCAAAGAGCTGGGAGCGATCGTTAAAGATTTAATTGGTCTGAAAGCTTCCTGAAGTACTAAGGAGAGATTTAAACCACACAACTTGGAGCAGGAAGTGTCCCAAGCTGGAGAGCATGGGTGGCTTTGCTGTTTTAGGGGCGTGTGGTGGGCAGTCACTTGCCCTGTTGCCATGCTAAGCAATTCCCCAAGGATGGGATGCCTTGGCCCTACCAGGGCATCCCAGGGCAGTGAGGAGCAGCTCCTTCACATCCCTGGAGAAGCTGTCCCACGTCTCACAAGCAGAGACTGAGACCTGTGCCTGCATTCCTGCAAGGCACTGCTGAGACACAGCAAGGGACTGCCCCAAAATCCAAAACCCAGACAGGATCCTTCCCATCCATGTCCTGGCTGTCAGGCCCATTGCACTGTCCCCTTTTGTGCAAATGAAATACAAAACCTCTTCAGCTGCAGCCATGCAGAGCTCACGGGGAAGAAGATTAATGGGAGCTACCAGAGAGCCTCATCAGTCCTTGTTCAGGAATCAGAAATCCCAATCGAAGCCTGCCGTGACTCATGGCTGTGTGCTGGCACAAATTCGACCTCGTTTGGATAACGAAGGGCAGATCCTGTCAGGAGCTGTCTCAGAAAACCTTGGTGACTCTGTGTTTATCACACCAGGCTGAAAGGGTACCAGGAACTTTGCTGACATTGCTGCTTTCAGGTGGCAGAGTGTGACAGGCTCTTCTGAAAGAGCCACAGCCACAGAGGCAGTGAGTGCCCAAAGCCCTCTGTGCCCAGCCCAGCACAGCAGCCTGAGGCTGAGCCACCAGCAGATGCCCTTGGCAGGTATAAAGGCTCCACTCCTCTCAGATGCTGCACTCTCAATTAACTTGAATAGTAATTACTTGAGATCCACACGCCTTGGGGGAAGGGAGGGTTTGAGGTGTCTGTGCTCAGCTCTTGGGGCCAAAGAACAAATTCATCTCTAACTCCTGAGGTCCCACCAGGTCCTCTGTGGTGACCCTCTGTTAGACTCTCCTTGTCCATGGAGAGGAAGATACTGAAGTATTTGAAGGCTGGAATTGGGTGGCCAAGCCAAAATCTAACACCCATTTCACCTCAAGTACCTAATCCTGAGTACTCAGAAAACCACTTCTCAAAGCCTCACCCACAAGAGGGAACAGTGGTGAGTTGTGAGGTTTTTGGTTTGCTTTGCAATTAGAAATTTTTGGGATTTTCAATAGCTTTTCTTACAGGGAAAATCCTCTTGCAAACTCAAAGGTGCAACTTGTTCCCACACCAATGTTTCCCCTCCTCTGCTTCTCATACAACTTTATTTGTAGGTTGGTGAAAATGAGAATTCCACTGCTATTGATTTTTTAAAAAAACATATATAACTTTGAAACACTGTAGATATTGTATGGACTTCGGAATAAGATAAGAAGAGGTAATCACATTCACAGTATCTCTAGTCCTTTAATTAATCTAGACAGCAATGTCTAGCTGTATTCCTAGAGCAGACTGACTGCCTCTCCTGAATATTCTCATTTTCTGTGCAAATGTGGAGATACTGGAGGTAATTCAGCACCCCACAGGGATCTAACTTCTGACACTTTATTTTTATGAGAGAAAATTGTCATGGCCCTGTTTGTTTGAGACTGACTGCTGCACAGCTCTGTGGAATGGGCTGGAAAACAGAGAAATACAGGCTTGACTTCTGCTAAAATAGTGAACAGTCTCCCTTTCTCAGAACAGCCTTAAGATGGAGCAAAACTGTCAAGCTGTAAGAATGTACTGCAGAGGGAAAATAATAGAGATCAGAAGATGAGAGGGTTATAGCCCAGCTTCCCAGAGACCTGATTGTGGAAGAATTGTCCCAGTGCATTTGTTCTGGGGTTTGCAAAAGACTCTGGGACCCCAATTCCCCCCATCATCACCTGGGAATGGCCCATGGAGGGTTTGGTGCTGGAGACAAGCCCTGAGCTCTGGTGTGTGCACAGCCTGTGCTGCCTCACTCCTCACCCTTCCCTCTGGTGAAATCAATGGATTAAATGAGCACAAATGAGACTGGAGCTGGTTCCTTGAGCTGGGGTGAGGCAGTGAGGAAGCTGGCCCCGATACATCCATCTGAAGCCTGGTATTGAATCGCAGCTGACAGCTCCAATAATGAGAATAGATGTGGCCAAAGCTGCCTCCTGTTTGGAGGAGGCCAGGTTCCTCCTCGCTGCTCTCAGGCAGGCTCACCACGCTGCCAGCTCTCCTCTCCTGGGCATTCTGAGGGGTCCAAAGGCAAACCCTGCTCCTCACACTGCCAGAGCTCAGCAGGATGACAGACTATGGCCTGGCTACCCCACACAGTCAATCCCAATCCTCACTGGGGTCTTTGCAGGAATCCCCCTGGGCTCAGAGCCTTGCCAGCACCCCAGGATTCACCTTTAACTTCATCTAAAATTTCCTTGGCTTGGACTAACTTGAGAAATGGTACCAGTGGGATGCCATAAACACATCCCACAAAGCTCTTGTCCAAGCAGAGGCTGCTGCTGCAGGTCCAGCCAGCTCCCAGCCCACAGAGCCAAGGACAAGTGCCAAGGACACCGAGTGGATCTGGGGACACGGCATGGACATGGCTATTTCTGAACTTGCAAAGCCAGGCTAAGCTAACTCAAAGCTCAGTGACACAAAGTCAAGCCACATCAACATGAAAGGCCTCAAGAAATAAATAAAAAATCATGCAAAAACTTCAAGCATCTGGACTTCATTATGGCATTATCCATGCACACGTGCTGAAAATCCCTTCGGACACTCGCCCCTGCAGCCAGCCACGCTGAGTTAGCTGTGCCCAGGCCCTGCAGTGGGGTTTAGCAAGGCTCAGGTTTTATCCCATATCCCAACCCCTGCTGAGCTGGGGTTGTGTCACTAAACAAGCTGGGTCAGGTAGCGACTGAGTAGCTTAGGGATGTTTATAAAATAAAGGGAGATGAACCCTAAAGCACAGGGCATGCCATGTGTTTGGGGAGCTAAGTCAGCAGGGAATAAATTGGGCTGCCTGCAGTAAGTGATGCTTCAGGGTGGAATAAAGCAGGGAAGCAGCTGGGACAGGTGCCTGTCCCTGCACGGGGTCCCCAGTACATCCTGCTTCCCTGTGTTTCTGCTGTGACAGGGAGCTCACCAGAGGAGCCTCAGGTTTATGGTGTGTACACATTATTAGTGCTTCACGAGTAAATAATGTCATATTTCATTGTTTATTGCTGAAAATGCACAGGAAAAGGCTAGAGCCTGAAAAGCACAAGAAAATAATTTATGTGGGAGGAATGAATTTCCCATCATGTCAAACCTCTGCCAGAATTTATCACGGTGCCCTTCAGTTTGGGTCTCTGTCCAACATTTTAAAGGTCTGCCTTTGTTATACACAGAGGCATGGGGAAGCTGAAGGTTATTGGGAAGAGTGGGAATTACTGCTGGTGTTGGAGCAGGAGAGAGGAAAGCATAATGTGAAGGCTCCAAGAAACCTTCCCCCACTTAACATGGAAAATAAGGAAGAGTGACCACCAAGAACCATCCTGATGAAGGGATAAAATGGCAGGAGGTTCAGCAGTGGCTCTTGGAATTCATAAATCAGGATGGAGATGGACAAGGGCCACTGGCCAAACTGTTGGTAGTGATCAATACCTTAATTAATATCTGATTCCCACTCTGCACTCAGTACTGGTAACTCAGGTGACAGATGTAAGGATTTCTTGGCTGTATAAGGATTGCAGGGTGAGGCCACGAAACTTGAGAGAAAGGTTTTGTAGCTGCTTTCCCTATTGCTGCTTTTTCCTTGAGAACCTGCCACACTGCTGGGCAGGAGCATCAGCCTAAGGGAATAATTGTGTTTTAAAGCTACTATTTCTGTCCCTGCCATTTATATGTGTCTTGTCAGATTTGCACCTGAATCCATCTCCGAGGTGTCGGCACCAACCAGTGTGGAACTGCAGCCAGAGCGCTCTGGTGAGCACATGCCAAACTATTCTCCAAAATAAACTTCTCCCTCAATCAAAAGAACAGCTGGAACAGCCTGCTGTGGAAAGAAGCACCCAGAAGATTTGGGGCTTTGGGGCTGGAGATGCCCCTACCAGCCAAGCCAAGCATTTCTGAGCACAGGCAAGGGATGTGGAGCTGGTGTGGATAAGTCAGAAGCCAGAGGGACACAAAATGGCATCAAAGCATAGAAGGACCAAATAAAAGTCTCCTGCTCCTGAGAAACCAGATGCCCAGTTTCTTGGGACTGGTGGACATTTTTCTGGTGGCACTCATCCTCTCCCATGCTTCTGTGAGGGATTTCCAGGCTCAGGGAGGTGAGCATCACCACACATCCAGTGTCTGGTTAAACATTCAACCAGGCAAACTGCATGGGCAAGTCAGGCTGAGAGGTTTTTACACCCAGACCTGAGATCAGAACTTGTGACATCCCAAAGGATTTATTTGAGTGAGCCTCTGAGTTCAGATAAGCCAGTTCCAAGAAACCCTTGATCTAGGTCTGTGCTACTGAGTACTTTAAACTCCTTTGACCCCTCAGAATAATTTCCAATCTGAAATAACAATGATCCAACTTTTTTCTTTCTATTTTTTTAACAGACTATCTTAACTCAAGTACAAAATATAAAAGGATTTACCACAGAGTGATGTAAACAAGAAGCCTGTATTTTTCTCACGTAAGATGATTTTAGGGACTGATTTTTAAAATAACAAAAAAAACCCCAAACCAAACAAACAAAAAAAAACCACCCAATAAACCCAACGTGACTCTAGGCTGAAACTTTAGACTCTGAGAAACTTCTGTTTAGAAAACTAAAGAGAAAAAGAACATATCATGATGGACTGACATGTGATACAAAAATAATGCCAAGATAATCCTTTTCAAACTTTAGAGGTTGCTGGGAGCAGATCAGGTAGCTGATGGAGGGAGTGGCAATTTGCAAACACACCTATTTAGGTGAAAAGCATTAGAGCCCTTTCCATGAACCTCCAGGTGTGACATCCCTGACATGGCACACTTTGGCACATCTTTGTCAGGAAAGCTGCCACATCTATCCCAGCCACCAAAGAGCAACTGCCCCATGTCAAATGATGGAGGCAAGTGATCTGTGGTCTGAAAAACACACTGAGAAAGGATTCTGCTTTCATTTATGACAAATACTGGAGTCTCACGATCCTTGCTAACTGTGCAACTCCAACCACAATGGAGCTGATCCTAATGAGCTAATGGGAGCAGGTCACCCTGTGGGAGCTGCAGCGGTGGCAGGGACAGGACTGGAGACATGACGTTATTGCTGCCTTGGGCACAATCTCAGGCACTGCTTTGCATAACAAAGTCCTTCACACCCCCGATGATTTGTCACCCTCTAAAAGATCATGAATGAGTCAAGTTCCCTGACTTCACCAGGCTGTGACATCCCAATGCAGAACTGACACCCCAAAGCAGAATTCTGATATCCCAAAGCAGGACTCTGCTTGGCAATGATGTGCAGACACCTCTTGGGATGACTTTGCCAAAATGATGGCACAACCAAGCACAGCTCTCCTGCAGTTTCCCCATCAAAGCATCCTCCCGAAAATATCCAGGGAAGAACATGATCTCCCCCTTGTACTGGAAATACATCTCACCTACATTTGCATTTGTCCCTCACCTGTATTTGCTTTTGTCAGGTATTTTTGCTGCTGCTCCCTTGTGGGATGTAACCTTGTCTTTCATTGCATTGTAGGTGCAAGAAGTCATGGGTGGAGCTGGCAGGGTATTTAATTATTTCTTAACTCATTCTAAAAGGCTAAAGTACCTCGAATAGGCTTTTGTATTGGATCGGGCAAAAGAATGCAGGGCTCAGAGTTAATTAGCCATCCAGATTTCATACAGCTTTTGTAGCTGTCATCTCTTGGAATGAAAAGAAATATAATGATATATTGCAAAGATTAT
Source organism: Buphagus erythrorhynchus (assembly GCA_013400855.1). Taxonomy (NCBI): domain Eukaryota; kingdom Metazoa; phylum Chordata; class Aves; order Passeriformes; family Sturnidae; genus Buphagus; species Buphagus erythrorhynchus. Next base: position 23,972 of record VZTT01036458.1, on the reverse strand, counting down.
GAAGGAAGATTGGGATATATCAGGGATATTACTTTAACTGAAAAAAACATCAGAAAAATGCCCTAGTTTCTGTGTAATTCCAAAGATCAGTATATGGAACGAAACATCCAGGGGAATTAATTACGTTTTTGTTGAGGTTTTTGCGAGCTTTTTAAATCCCAAGGAAATCTATATGCAGGAGGATATCAGTCATCTATATACAGAACTACATAAAGTATCATTAGAGAACCCTCCAAATACATTCATTTTTTTCCCAGCAGTAGTGTATCAATATTTTCACCACAGCAAAAAAAAAAAGTAACCTTCATTATGAAGCATTTTTCTGTAGGTAACTAAACCAATGCGTATCAGGGAAAATAAATAGTTGCCTCCCCACATCTTCTGTGTAGAAAGTGAACTTCTTGCACTGCTCTGCTAGAAGAGCTCTGTAAGTTTAATGTATTACTCCCTCCTTCCACCAGCAGCTGCCTTATCTCTCCTCATTTTACATTATCTGACCTTTTTTTTTTTTCTCTCTTTTAACCCTATAAAGTAAAGACTCCTGAGCTTTCCAGGCCAGGACTGTGCTCATTTCCAGCCTAGCAGTTACTCGTGGCTGGATTATTCCCATTTGTCTCTGTGCCAACATCATAATTTCATTCAATAGCTCTTCTACCTGGCATTTATTCTCATAGCAACCTCCTTCCAGCCCAGCTATCATTTAGTCAGACTAAACACACCAAGGGTTTGGGGGCACCTCTCCAAGGGGGTGAGAAGTGCCACTGATTTGCTGGACTTTCCCTTAAGTGGACTCCAGCAAGTCACTGTGTTCTAGCACTGGGCTGCTCTGAGTCAGGCACAGAAACAAGATCTTATGGCCAGAACACAAAAAGATATAATAGTGGACTTTGAACTGCAAAACCTTTGTTGTTGTTGTTGTTTTCCTTCACTTCCTGGTTTGATTTATTCTGTGCATCCTTTCAATGCAGCTGTTCAGGCAGTTGGAAGTCTCTTGACGTGTAACTGGCTGATAATATTAGCACTGGTGACTTCAAAAAGGAGGTTAGACACAGTTTACAGTGAAGGTCCTGAGATATTCCACTGGTTTATTTCACCTATTTGTCCTCTTGAAAAATGAGCCTGAGTTACAGACCTGGGTTTTGTTTACACCTAATGTTAAATGAAATGAATGTGGTTTGTTCAACCCAAGGTAATATTACTCTTAACTGTTCTTCCAGAATACCTTAAACTACTTACTAACACTGAAGCAAAATCCATGGCACTGCTTGCCAGTTTGGTGCTTCTCCAGGGCAGAAATCTGCCTTCTCCCTCCCATACAGAGATTAGCTGAGCTCTGCTGATTAACAGCAATTTTTATGGTCTGTATCTAGAGACTTTAAAGTACTCCATAATGACACAACTTCCCAGCAATATTTATACCCTCAATAGCACTGCAGAGTCCCTACTGGTCCAGCCCTGGGAATCTAAAATAAATTCCCCAAAGTATCTCAGGAGAACCTCTTTCACAATCCTACTCAAAAGTCAGTTAGACCTAAAGATTCAGACTTATCCAGCCTGGCCTTCCCTATATCCATGTAATCCTTTTCATCAGGAGCACAAAATGTTCCCCACTGGGGCTTTTTTCCTTCCCCCCAACAGCTTTTTCTCTTCTGAACTTCTTGTTCCTTTCCACACCTGTGCCCCAGTCATAATTGCTATTCCATGGTGTCATTCCAACTCTACATCCTTTGGTTTCACAGCTTGTGAAAGGAATACATGTTCCTCTATATTTCTGCCCAGCCCCCAGTCATTATTCCACAAAAATCCTTCCTGCTCCTCACACCTTGTTCACAGCCTGGATTTGCTGCACTCCCTTCGTTAAGCTGCATATAACAACGTGTTGTTATTTTGCTTTCCTGAAAACCATTAATCCATTAATCTGAGCTTCTTAGGGGCATTAGAAATGGGAAAGCAGCTCAGTTCTCTTCTGATTTTGCTGCAATTTTTTTGGCTTTTTAACCTCCCAGCCTGTGACCATGCTGGAAACTCAGTGACAGCAGCCTAAATGTCAAGGGGTGAGCGTTGTGTGTGTCATTGTCAGCCCTGAATGAGAACTCAAGGTGGCACCAGCAGGGTGTTCCCACAGCCATAATTGGGGATTGCACCTTCTCACACTCCTGAGCACTCTGCCTCTGCTCCAGACACCTGGAGGGCTCCCTTAAACCCATGGTGGCATGCAGTGGACTTCAAAATGTCCAGGAGAAGCAGAGGCCGTAAAAGCCTGTGGTGGTGAGGATTAAGATGTTATAAAGGACTTGGAATGGTGAAGGAACAACTGTGCTGCACCCCTGAGCACCTTTGGGGGCACAGTTGGGGGCTTACCACAGTTGGGGGTTTACAGTTTTAACAGAGTGCACATCTGGGCATAAACTGCCTCTGAGCTGGGCTTACATGTGAAAATCAATCATTCTTTCCCAGGTCAATGGGAAACTGTTTTTCCTTTGGCATGGATTAATCACCTGGGGTTTTTTTCTCTTTATTCACCAGCTTTAAGGGGATAGTGGGGCTCTGTTGTTTGTTTGAAGTTGATAGGCACAGTCCATTTGGCAGAGATCATCAGGTCACCATGCAAATCCACAGCAAGATTTTGCATCTATGGTTTTTCATACTAATTTTCCCAGAGACTCTAATTATCCATAAAAATGAACTAGAGAGGACCAAGATTGAGGCTTATTTTTACTGAGGATGGAGAGCCCCACAGCAAATCCTATTTCCCATTTCCTGAATAAACTGTGTTAGCCTATTTCCCAACACAGTGAGTTGGGAATATTCTGCTGTCCAGTAAACTCAAATTTCAAGGCTATGTCAAAATAGGCAAAGATGAACCCTGGAGCACCAATCACTGCTGTGACCAGTTCCTGAAGGGGAAAGCACCTCTTGAACCACGTGCTCTTGCAACATCTCTGAATCAAGAAAGGCAAGACCCAGCATAGGCTCGGAGATCAGTGTCATGAGCTCGTCTGTTCACGTCAAACTAAAGCAAACTGTGTTTATTACAAAATAATTGAAAACTCATCTGACTCCGAAGGTCAGAGCAAAGGCTGGGCAAAGGTGAAATGAGATATGAATGCTGAGGTAAGGCAGGTAGAGCTCCTTGGAATACAGACTGCAGACTGAGATCCACTGCTCAGTCAGTGCAGCATCAATCACAGCCACATCCTTGCACACACAAGGCTTCTGATGTGCCAAAAAATTAAAACACCCACCAACTTGCCTCCAGTGCAGACAGCAAACTCCCTTCTGAAGACAGTAGCTCTGCTAGTATGAAGGGAATTGCTCATTTTAGAATTCTGAACAAAGCCCTAAAATTGCTGTAGTGCACATCTATGCAAACCATAGAACTTCCTGCCTTGGCTTGATCCCCACTAACTAACACCATCCAAAGAGCTCAGTTTTTTCCACATCATAATCTCTTCTCAGCACATCCACACCTGCTCTTGCTTTTCAGCACCATCCTTACAGGAGAGCCTGTACAAAAGTTGTGTTTTCCCTTTTCTTGTGCCTTTTCCCCAGCTGCTACAGAAGAGTGGGCACGAGTTTTATTCACGAGCCATGAGTGCTTTGGAAAGGGTGGCACTTGAACTGCTTACAGCTGAGGAGTGACAGTATTTCTCTTACAGAACACCTGGCCACAGACCAGCAAACAAGCTGGACTGGACTTCTACAGCCTTCAGAGGGGACAAATTCCTGCCTTAGTTAGCAGCTGCCTCTGATCCACTGCAGGCAGTGCTTGCACTTCACAACACAGAAACAGAGATATTTCAAACAAAAAAAATATTGTCAAAGTTGATTCATCTGCCGGAAAAGCTCTTGTCATACAATATGTGAATAACCTTTTCCCTTCTCTTTCCCTTTTGTAAATCAACCCTGACACCTGCTTTGGGATTTACCTTTTCATTGTAACCTGGTTTTATTTAGTTTGGTGTAGGAGCCCAGGGGATGAGCCAATGGGAAGGCAGTTATTACTTACAACAGGGAAACCAGCTGAAATGTTTGGCAACACATGCATTATATAACTTGAACCTTAGACAGTTCAGTGAGGCAGTTGTCTATCACATGAATTGTGTTTTTCAGATTAGTAGACTCTTCTACCTTTGCCTTCCACTCCTCCTCCTTTGTGACAGAGTAGGAGGGCCCCTAAATCATATGACTGGATATAAATATTGCACAGTGTGAATCACTCCTATTTCCCACAGACGTGGGACAAGCACATCAAGGCAGAACTCAGAGCCAATCAGGGAAGAGCTGAAATGAACCTTCTGCCTTTTTTCTCTACAGAAACATGGGCCCTTATACTTCTTTTCGTGGTCCTCCTGCTAGTGTGAGTAAAATATTCTTTACTAATTCTCTGCTCCTGCCATTTCTCTCTTCTTGCCATTGCTCACTTTCACACAACTACTCTGCTGAAGAGTAGGTGTGATTTCCAGTTTTCCAGCATCTAACCAGGCTCTGGGATGTAGCCCCAGAGAAGAGAGAGAAGTCTAAAGACTGTATAGATCTTGCTCCGAGGTTTGGAGTATTCCCATCCAGTTTTGAGATTGCTGCTAAGCATCAAAAGAATAATTGAATAATAATGATGCCAGGTACTGGTTACCATCAGGGTGCTGGTTTCAGTCAGGGTCCTGATCCATCAGGTTATTTTTTACAGACATCCAGCTGTGCCTCTCTGGCTGAGGCTGCTCTGCAGGCAAGCCAACAGAAGATGACCCTGCTGCACAGGGGGAGAGCAGCAGAAAGACACCAGGAAAAGAATATTTGTAGGATCAATTTTTATTCCTTCTGATTTCTTCTGTGGTGCCCAGCTAAGATTCCCCTCAGGGGCACCTGGACCAGGAGGGATCCTTTGCAGAGGTTTGATTTCCATCCCCTGTCCCTCTTCTCAGCCACCCATACTGGGGGAAGGAGTGGAGCACAGAGCAATGTCAGCCTCCTGCTCCTGGCTTTCCAGACAAAATCCCACAGCAGAAATGTACCCCCAGTGCTTCAGGGGAGCCCTGCTAGTGAGGAAATGCTGTCCTTGGCTTTGCTGGTGCCATCCAGCACTGCAGCAGAGCAGGGCTGGTTAAAAACCCCTTTGCTGGGACAGTGTCTCCACCAGCAGCCCGTGCCAGTGAGGCTGCCCTGACAAACTGGGCAGTTTTGACAAGCCCTGGGGCAGAGGCAGAGCCTTGCCAGCCATAAACCCCAAGGATTGATGTGGTGCACACCAGCATGGCCCAATTGTCTGCCCTGGCAATGCTCCAGCCATGGCAGCTCAGCAAGCTCAGAAAGTTTTAGCCATATTTTTCAAATCTGTTCCTGTGATTTGGATCACTCAAAAAGCCTGTTACAAAAAACCCCCAAAACCCCAAACCACACCAAAAAAACAAAACCAAAAAAAGCCACCCTCAATCTTGACCCAAATTCTCATATTTCAGTAACTCTGTGGCTGTCTAAGATTGCTGGTTACCAGACTTGCACCTTCTGCAGGCGCTTGTAATTCTGCTGTAGCAAAAGGGACTAAACCCAGACCTTTGTGCTCTCCTATCAGAGCTAAAATAGAAATTTCACTGCCTATTGACATAGGATTTTAGATGCTTCTTGTCCACAAGGGCCAGCACTGTTCCAGCTCACACAAGAGGGTATATCAGGCATTTCTGGTTCACACCATGGTAGGAGGAAGTAATGATTATTCTTTGGCTTTACACTGAATGGTCCTTTTTAATCTACAGAAAACCCCAATACATTTTAGTTGTAGGAGTGTTAGACTACATTTTCCTGGCCATGTTTCAAGTGGTTTAAGCCTGTTTTCCTACAGTATTTCTGGGCTTTGTAACCAGCCCAGCCTGACATTTCCTGGTCCTCCCGTAGCCCTGGCTACCTACAAACATTATAAATGAGAATCCACAAACATTTGATTCCTAGTACTGAATTAACCTTTGACAAAAAAAGATTAAACATTGACAAATTGAGTTCTGTAAAACCTTTCTTCACCTGAATACCCTCAGCTCCCCATTTTTTACCAGTCCTGCTTGGACCATAAGGTGGGATCTGGTTTTTTTTTTGCTCTGGCAGAAGCTGTGCTGGGAGGGACTGATCTTACTTGGGGTCCCCAGAATTTTCAAAAGCATTTCTAATTGTAAGGGAGACCCTCCCTAAATTTCAACCTAGATTTTGGCTTTTCAAATCATCATCCCCAAGATCCTGCTTGAGCAGCTGCTGCCTCATGGCCTGAAGAGGATCTCTGATAACATAAGCCCCCCTGCCAAACCTTCACTGTTTTACATCCCTTCTGCAATGAACTGCTCACTTGGGAAGCTGCAGCAGCTAACTAAAACCAAATATTTTGAGGAGCTCTTTCAACACAGCCAAAGATGAGCTTCAAAGGGCTGCAGCCCAGGCCCTTGTTGAGAAAGAGAAAGCCCCGAGGTAGAAGCAATAACTTTAGAGCTGCCAGGAAGGGTGCTTCAGAGGAAAGAAATCTGCAAGGCTGTCAATAAAATCTAAAGAGAAAACCATCAAGACAAGGCTTCCACTGAGCTAATGCTGGACTAAGGGAGAGAGAACAATAAATGAAATTGAAGTACAGTTTGACAAAAGCCCTGTTTGGGACATAATTTCTGGCATTGCTTTGATTTCCCTTCAATAAAAACATGTAAGCTTGGTGTTCCCTCTTCCAGCTCTGTTTTCTGCCTCTCCTTTGGTAGGCAATGAGCTCCTCTCAGGACTTTTGCTAAAGATTTCAAGATGCTGTCTGCACAGGTGCTCTGGTGGAAACAATTGCTTTCACACCAAAAGGATCCCTCTGAAGCTCTGTGTGAGCCTTACCATGGTTATCAAGTAGTTTTTTACAGAGCAATTTTCACTTGAACTGCTTTTTTTCCACCTCTCGGATCAACCTCCTCTCCCAAGGGATATTGCTGCAGTCCCCAGCTTTAGGAGAGCTCCCCAGTGCCCAGGGATGTAACTCTGCTGTGGTTTCTGTCCCACAGGTATGGGACCTGGCCGTTTGGTTTGTTCAAGAAGCTGGGCATTCCCGGGCCAAGACCTCTGCCTTTCTTTGGGACGTGCCTGGAATATCGCAAGGTGAGTGCCCGGAGCCCTCCTGCTCCAGCTGCCCTGCTGGCACAGCTGCAGCTGAACAGACACACAGGGATGATGAGTTACACCTTATCTCCAAATGCCAGCTCCTCTGTCATGCAGGGCTTGTGCAAAGGCCAGGGTGGGAGGAGGCTCAGCAGCACAGACCAAGGGGCATCCCCAAAGGGACACTCCTGATTTCCAGCTGCCCTTTGCCATGCCCTGGCCAGCAGCTCACTCAAAGCACAGGGCACATTTATGCTTCAGCATGGCTTTGGAGGGAAGGAACATTCATAAAGAAGCTCTGAACATCAGTTTAGAGCTACTCCTCTCCACCCACTATCACCAACATCATCCCCTCCACTGCATCCTCTCTCAGATAATTCAGCACCAATGCTGCCAGAGCTCAAGGAGCATTTGGAGAGCACCCTCACACACGTGGTGGGATTTTTGGGACTGTCCTGTGTAGGGCCAGGGGTTGGACTTGGATGGTCCTTGTGGGTCTCTTTCAATCCAGGATAGTCCATGACAGTTTTTAAATTGCTTTCCACAGGGTTTCCTAGAGTTTGACAGTGAATGTTTCAAGAAGTACGGGAAGGTTTGGGGGTGAGTATGAACCACTGATCTCTTCTGAGAGTAAAACTAGAATCTGTGCAAAGGGGAGAAAATATTCCTTAGGAAAGCTCCCTTTTCTCCACCTGCAGCCCCTGACAGTGCCAACAGGATGAGAAAGCAGTGACAGAGTACTGCTGGTGGCTGACATTGGAGCCTGGTGATGCAGAGCTGTGTCATTGCCACATTATGCAGAAACTATTTTGACCAGTTCTGTGGAAAGCAGTTTAAATCTGGTAACAACAGGCCCTCACCTGCCCCTTACAAAATCACCAGCAGAACTATTTACTTAAACAGAATCTGGAACTGGGAGGTTGGGTTCCTCTGGTTTACCAACAGCAGAGGAATGTGAGTGACTCCCTTTGGAGCTGATCCAAAGATTGCCTTGTGCTGCTGATCCCCACCTGCTGCAGTTATGGCTGTTCTGTTCTAGACACCTCCTCCCATAGCTTTTATCACTGTTGTTATAGCTTAAGCTGCAACCTTGCATATCCTGTATGATGCATCCACTGGTCCCTACAGCAGCTTTAAAAAATGGAGTCTGGAAAATGTATCTTTACACAAACAGAGAGAGCACAAATCAGTTTAATCTGCATCTGTTCCAGGAAAGCATTCAGAACTCGCAGCTTTAAAAGACAAAAACAAGGATTGAGTTTCATCTCCAAGGATGTCTCAGTGCTGTCAGCCCAAGTCTCCAGACACTCAACTCAAGAGCCTGAAAGGGGTCGAACAAGTTTCCTTCTAATACTGTAATGTGTTTAAGTGTCTGGAAAAACACAGAGCCAGGGGAGGAAGTGAAGACGCTTCATTTAGTATCTGGTCCTTTGAGCAACTGAGCCCTGCTCATTTCCCAGTGAATTTGGAAGGTGTTTACCCCCTTTATCATTTACAAAACCAGATGGGAAAAGGTCTGGGAGTCCTTTTCCATCTCTACTTTCTGCATTTCTGTATTCAGACAACAGAGCAGCAAGGCTGGTGATGGAACAACATTTGTTCAACACATTTTGTCCCATGGGCATCAGCCAAGCCTTACACTTCAATTATCTGGGGTTATTTACCTGCCTCCTCTTCTCCCCTCATCAGGATTTACGATGGCAGACAACCAACCCTGGCTGTCACAGACCCCCAGATCATCAAATCTGTGCTGGTTAAGGACTGTTACACCATCTTCACCAACCGCAGGGTAAGAGCAGAAGTGATCTACCACAGGGTGCAGGAGGAGGCAGGCATGCCAGGCATCCTTTGGGAATGAGTGGCTGCACTATGGGGATTGCTAAACACGACCACTGCATGTCACTGTTCCCCTGCCTTACAGCCTGGGCTGCACACCAGGGCTGCCAGAGGGAGCAGAGCAAGTCTGTTCTCACACCTATCTATATATTAATGTGGAGATGGATGGATGGGGTCTGTGTGAGCGTGCAGGAACCTGTAAGGGTGCACACATGCCACCAGCTGGGATGCAGGGATGGGCCATGGTGGGTACACACAGACATGCAGGTCTTGGGCTTCCTGGACCACTTCTGGGGCTGGGAATGGCACCTCACAGCTGGTTTCGTGTAGGAAAGAGGATTATTTATGGATGTGTGCCTTGAGAGAGAGGCTGTTGCCAGCAGCAGTGCCCCTGGAAGAGCCTGGGCAGGGGTTGCATGCCACATTCCCAGCCCTGCAAGGAGGCTGCTCTCTTTTCTGGGGTTAACAGCTCCTCTTTTCCCCTGCAGCGTGCAGATCTGGTCGGGGTGCTGAGCAATGCTGTCTCATTAGCTGAAGATGAACATTGGAAAAGGCTCCGTACTGTGCTCTCCCCAACCTTCACCAGTGGGAAACTAAAGGAGGTAAACCAGAGGGGCAGGTACAGACTAAACCAGAGTCAGTAAGCAGTGTTTTCAGGCTGAGATTTTCACAGGGGTCTGATTTCTTTAGTCAGAGCCCAGCAACTAAGCTGGCCTGTTTAATTTATGCCTAACTAAAACCAGAAAAGCCTTAAAATAAAACCTGAGCAGAGAGATCTTATTTGTAAATATTCATGAAACTCCCTGTAGTCTTCATGAGCCTGTGTAAAGGAGTAAAATGTACTGTACTGAAGTGACCATGCCTGGTTTGTGTTACAGATGTTCCCTATAATGAAGCACTATGGGGAAGTTTTGGTGAAGAATGTTCAAAAGCAAGTGAAGGAGGGCAGCTCAATAGCTGTAAAGGAGTAAGTAGCTGCTAAGAGCAGCAGGCAGAGCAAACCTTGTTAAAAGTGCTGTGGTTCATTGGCTACCAGCAATGCAGATCCTTCCCTGGGTCAGCCAGGGCTCTGAAAGGAGGAATGGGACTTGCTGAAAGCCTGACTGGAAATTTAAAAGGAGAAAATTTAATTTGGATGTTAGGAAAAATTCCCAGTGGTAGATAGGAAGAAAAATGCTTCAGAACAGCTTTGTGAATTCGCAGATGCAATATAACTCCAAGAATGGCAGCAAAACCCAGTTTTTGCTGCATACACTCAGGATCTCCCCCAGGACATGGAAGTTGCTGACCTCTCTGTCCCACACAGAACTGTGGGATGCTCATCCCTCACATGTCCACTGCTGGGGGAACTGAGGCTGTAGAGTGGCCCTGAGTGTTTTTTGCCTCATCTGTGCCCTCCACATGGGATCTGGATACAACTCTGCCTATTACACCCCCAATTTCAAAGCATGAAATGCAGCAGAGGCAGCTGCACACCAGGAACCACAAACCAGCAAAGCTCCCCTTGAACCAAAACCCTGCAAGGGGAGGGTTTGGACAGCTTGAACAGGGGCTGTGCTGGATGGAACTGGAGCACCCCCAGGGCTTGTTTGAGGCAAGGTGTGCTGGACCCTTCCTCAAGAGGTTACCATGCCAAGTTCCACATACTGTCCTTCCACTAACCCATTCCATGTTGTTGTAAAATCCTTGGAAAAGCTGTCTAACCTCAAAACCAAAAGCTCTCTAATAATCCATCCCCTTCTCTATGAGTGCTGTTTAGTACCACATATCCAATTTTCTTTTCAAACAGGAGGTCTTATGAGACTTTATATCTGAATAAATTCACATAGACATGAGGAAAAAATACATTCACTCTGTCCAAGTATTTAACCACAGTCTATTTTTTCCCTCCTTCCCTCAGCATCTTTGGGAGTTATGGCCTGGACGTGGTCACCAGCACTTCCTTTGGTGTGAACATTGACTCCATGAACAACCCCAAGGACCCCTTTGTCAGAGAGATGAAGAAACTGGTCAAGTTTGACTTTTTTGACCCAGTCTTCATCTTGTCATGTAAGTGACTCCAGGTTTTGCTTGGATAACTTCCCTTGCCAGGAATGAAGCCCTACTGGCCCTCGTCTCATCATTTCCTCTTTGTGAGCTTCATGCCAAAACCCTGGGGGCAAGATGGGTAAAAGCTTTCTCCAAAACTTCCTCCAAAGCTTCCACAGTGCAAGAAACTTATGAACCACTCAGAAATATCCAATTAAGTGCTGGGAAATTATTTGAAGATTGAAAAGCAAGTGAGGCTTGAGGAGAGCTCTGCTACCTGAAATGCATTTTCTGTGAGAGAGTGGGGACTGTAATTAGATGCAATTTCCTCCAGTGCAATAGCTTAGCAGCAATGGACCTTAAATTAAGATTAGATACCTTGCTGGGTTAGAAACCCAGGGAAAGTTTGGATTTGTGCATAGAGGAGGTTCTGGTGCTGTAGATTTCATGAATCTGTACAGAATATCAAGATCTAGTATCTATGAGCAAGGAAATGCTCTGAAAGGGACTTGAAAATGTTTGCATGATCATAGCAAGGCAGTGAACAGCTCAGCCTGAACAAAGAACTCAGAATCTTCAGTATTTCTCTTCTGAGCCACATGCCTGTTGTGTCCAGAAGTAACCTGTCCTTAGAAAACAGAGCCTTAGAAATAGGAGGTGGAATATGCCTTGGTCTTCTCTTAAATGAATGATTATACCCAGCTTGGTTGTGCCCATTTGACACAAAAATTATTCCAAGAGAATGAAACAGAGGGGAAAAAAAAGGCAGTCTGTACTTCTCTCAGGTAAAGAAATTTAAAAAAGGAAATAATTTCCCAGTAGCATCCACAGAAGAAGGGTTTATTTACAGAGTGCAATTTAATTCTTTATTTGTTTTTCAGTTGTTTTCCCATTCCTTATTCCTGTCATGGCCAAGATGAATGTAAACATCTTCCCCAAAGATGCTGTAGATTTTTTCATGAGATCCGTTGCCAAAATTAAGCAGGACCGTGAAAAGGAGGCTCACAAGGTGAGTGGGAATTTGAGAGCAATTGTGGCAGAAAGTACACTGAAGTGAGATATAATTAGGGTGATGATATCAAAGGTGAAACCAAAGTACAATGACTCAACAAAACCCTGATCCTACTCAAGTGTAAACACTTCATTTTAATACTGTCAGAAAAGCCCCACCTGACCTGCCCTGGCAGAGAATCAGGGGGACTTTGTACATCCGTGATCTGAAGCCAAATCCAGATAAAGGCTCAGCAGAATTGGACTAAGCTTCAGTCTGCAGCACTTGTAGTGAGAGAGTGAGAGACTCCCTGAAGAAGATTAGGCAGAGGATGAGAGAGTGCAGAGTAAGCAGCACACGAGCAGCAAAATCACCTTTAGGGTTGTGCCTTCCCCTCTTGCTTTTCAAAAACTGCAGCTGCTTACTGACAAAATTCTGCCTTTTAGAGTTTGGATCCCTTTCCCTAAATTCCTTCAAGACACTGCTCTCCCACCCAGTGGCTTAATGGATAGGACAGACAGGTTTCCAAAATAAAAAGCAAGTGTTATATTTTTCAGTAAGGAAGTTGTGTGCATTTTGGGGATGCTCTCAGTCTAAAAATTGTGCTTAGGCTGTGAAATCTGTTTATCTGAGGATAAGGGACCTGTCACCAAAGAGACTCTCCTGCTTTCCCTCTCAGGGCAGGGTAGATTTCCTGCAGCTAATGATCGAATCCCAGCGTGCAGGCAGCCAGGGGAACAACGGAACAAATCACTCATATAAAGGTAACAACATATATATATAAAGGTAACATCATATAAAGGTAACAACACCCAAATCCTCATCATAGGCAGGGGGCTGTGGGAGTCAGGAGAATATGGGGAGGTGCTTGTGTCACCATCATCATCACTGACCAGCTCCAGATAGAACTCTGTCTCCTGGTGCCAGCACCAGGGCTAAGATCCCTGTCCAGGGAACAGGACTGCCATGCCAGTTATTTATACTCAGGAAATCACCTGCCTCCTCCATAAAATGGATTTTTCCAGGCAGGTGGAGCAGTTATAAGTGTTATCAGAAAACAACTGCAACAAACCTGGCTTGACACCACCTGCTGCTGCCTAGTCCTTGCTGACACCATCAACCCACGCTGCTTTTCTCATCTCCCCACAGCCCTGACTGACACAGAGGTCCTGGCCCAGGCATTCATCTTTATCTTTGCTGGGTATGAGCCCACCAGCAACAGCCTGGGTTACCTGGCCTATGAGCTGGCCCTGCACCCTGATGTGCAGGAAAAGGTGCTGCAGGAGATGGACACAGTCCTGCCCAACAAGGTAAGGGGGACCCTGAGTGGTGGGGAGGACACTCTGACCCTCCTGCCTCAGTCAGGGCAAGGAGAAATCTTTAGCTCCTCAACACCATGGATTTTCCAAGAGCTCTGGGAGACACACACTGAGACAACTCAGCCCTGCAGTGATTTTCTTTTGGCAGCTGGAACCTTCCAGCCACCCCACTGCTCAAACCCGTTTGCCACACTCTGCACCCTTGCACAAGAGGATGTGGATTCCCAGGCATTCCCATAACTCAAGGGTGGAAAAACGAAACCAATCACTCAATTTCTACCTTGCATTTTGTTCTGTAGCGAGTCTGAGCCAAATCTGGGGCAGTGGGGGTTGGGGATAGTCTGGTTCCCACGGTCATTTTAGGACAATCCTGTTCTGATGCCAACACACCTGGTCACCTTCCTCCTGCTGCCCTGCAGGCTCCTCTCACATACGAAGCACTTATGAAACTGGAATATCTTGACATGGCATTGAACGAGACCTTACGGATGTACCCCCTGGGGGGCAGGATTGAGAGAACCTGCAAGAAGGACGTGGAGATCAATGGAGTGACCATTCCCAAAGGGGTCGTGGTCACAATCCCACCCTACGTCCTGCACCGCGACCCCGAGTACTGGCCCAACCCAGATGAGTTCAGGCCAGAAAGGTACAAAAAGCTTAATGAAAGGGAAGAAATATCACACTCCTTTTTCCTCAGTAATTAAGCATTAATCTCTGATTAGCTTCCTAATGCTGTTCTTCCTATCTTTTTACAAACAATACGGATGAGAAATTGCAGGCTCGTGGGAATGTCATTTTAAGAGGAAAATGAGCTTTGTGCTTAAATCAGGGTTTCAAACTACATAATCTTATTGGGAGAATACCACTGATACGTCACAGGATCTTGTACCCAGTTTTTAAGCTCCCTGAGAGGGGGCAAATGTGGAGGTTTTGTAACTGCTGGCCATCCTCTCTGTAATCCTCCTTGTTGAACCTGTTCCCCTCATACAAGCTTCTACTAAATATGCCAGATTTGATCCTTCCAGAATTGCCTTCCCTTCTTTTTCAAGGATAGCCTTCCCTAGCTGGTTATTTTTGTAACTGATACCTACTTCTCATTCCCAGAGAAACTGAAGACATAGGCTGCTCCTAACCAAAACAACTCCTGGTTCTTCCCTCTCTAAATACCACAGACAGGAAATATCTGTCACTGTGGGACAGGAAGGTGCCTGGATTTTCACCTTGCTTCCAACCCTTACTGATCTGGATGGGCAGAATTAAAATCAAACCCTCAAGTGGGACCCCACCCTGTCCTGGGTGAGGGCTCAGTCACAGCAGTCCATTTCTGGGACACCTTAGGAAAAACCCAAACCAGGCTCTGCAGGGCACCAGTGAGAGATCCCTGGATAAATATGAAGGGTTTATGGTTTCATTTCTTTTCCTCAACCATCATCCAGGTTCAGAAAGGAGAACAAGGATTCCATAGACCCTTACACATACCTGCCCTTTGGGGCTGGTCCCAGGAACTGCATTGGGATGAGGTTTGCTCTGCTGACTGTGAAAGTTGCCATCGCCTCCCTGCTGCAGCATTTCACCTTCCAGACCTGCAAAGACACTCAGGTGAGGAGCAGGCAGAGGCTCGAGGCTGGCACGGGTGGAGCCAGGAGCCAACACCAGACCCTCTGCACTGTGGATGCAGCCATGCCTGAACCTTTCATCTCTGCATATTTAACTGATCCATCTCCACCTGTTTTCCCTCTCTTTTTTGCAGATCCCAATGAAGCTGAGCTCAGTGGGGCTCTTAACACCAGAGAAGCCAATTGTTCTGAAGTTTGTGCCCCGGACCAGCACTTGAGCCCACCAAGAACTGAAACTTCAGTGCCCCAGCATCCAGGGACTGTCATGGGATCACACATCACAGGAAATCTCTCCTGCACATGCAGACACAGAAAAGTAGCTCCAGTTAATTCTGCCAGCAATTACTACATATTTACTAATAAACATAACTGTCAGAAACGTGACATGGATCACTGGACAGTGACAGTACAGAGTCCCCTTAATTTTGATTGCAAAACCAGAAGTAAATCCAAATGAGAAGCTGATCATCCACTTCTAAGGGAACTTCTCCATCTGGAGGAAAGGAATTACTGCCACATCCAAGAAAAACAAGGTGTGATGGAAATTCAAAATGCCAGACCTCACTGGGCAGGGCCGGGTGCTATTCTTCTGGGTGTATTGATGCTTGAAATTTCATGTGTTCTAATTGAGACAACTGGTGTGAGACTACACATCCTAGTTACCAACCCTCTCCTGTGCCATGTGTTAATTAAACTAAAATGTGTACAAATACTGTCATTAAAAATGTTTGAGAGCTGCTCTGTGTTGTGTATAGAGGCTGATCACTTCCTATTTAAAACCCGTATTCAGCCTCAACCCTTGAAATCATCCATGTACATTGCTTTCCACTTAATTTAATGAATCTGATCCTTCATTTAACGCCATCAAACCCTCCCATTTGTACGGTATTTCACAAACACTCCAGCTCCCACCTCTTACTTTGATTAAGAGGTTGCCTTCAGTTCAGCACTGGCCAGCCCTTTCCCATGCTGGAGAGGGAGAGGATGGATTAGAGAGAGCAGCAGCTCCCAGGAGGAGAGGACAGCCCTGCAGGAGGGCCAGTGCTCCTGGAGGAAAGGTCTGCACACAGCCTGGAGCTGAGCCTGTCCTCCCAGAGCCGTGGATGGGGTTTAGTCATTGCTTGTGGTGGGTTTGAGCTGCTCCTGTCATCAACAGGATGCTCTGACCCAATGGCTCATGCCATCCCTGACCATTTAAACAGGGAATATCAAAAAGCAGGTGGGAGGCTCTCCCAGATCTGAGTTTCACACCGCAGTAAATTGTGCTGGTTTTGACACCTACCAAGCAAAACAGATATTAGTGAAATGGGAAGGGTTTCTAAAAGAGCTGCAAATCAAATCAAGTCATCCCATAACTTTCTCCTGGCATCCTTCATTCCCAGGCATTATGGTCTGTAATTTCCTCCTGTGGCAATGTGCTTTTCTCTTTAGTCTAGCAGACAAAACTGCAACATGACCCAAATGTTGCAATCCCATACAGTACAAATTTATTCAACAATTCAGGTCCGTTCTTTACCAGTGAATATTCAGAGGTTTACGAGTGGACAGACAACAGCACAGTGGATTCCTCATCCCTGGAAATCCCCAAATCAAAGCTGTCCATTTTTCTGGAAGATACAGCAACGTTCGCCAGGCTCTAATTCAAGAGTAAGCAGCTTGTGCTGTCCCAAAAGGCAGATAAAACAATTATAGTGCTCCCTTCTGATTCATCATCTGTGATAGACTGTTTGGGTTGTGCTGTGTACACAGCAAGGCTCTGAGGAATGCTGCCAAGGAGGCCCTGCCTCAGTTTAATCTTTGCCCATCTTTTACCAGGGGTTAGAAACCATCCTTGGAAGAGCTGGGCCTGTCTGACTGTGATGCTGCAGTGGCTCTGAAGGGGAGAGTGCAATGCATGGACAAATCAGCTTAAAAAAGGGCATTTTTCTGTAGAAAATCCAGTGCCAGGCAAAACTAACTCAGGCTCAAGGGAAGGGACAGAAAGAGGAAGCTATCATCAAAGCAGAAAATCACTTAGATGCCAAAGAGCTGCTTTGAAGTTGTGGAAAGTTCTTTTGGCACCTGATGAGCAAAGCCAGGTGCCTTTGCAGGGTGCCCAGGAGCACAAAGGGTTAACCCAGCCACACCCCAGCCCAGGCAGTTCCTTCCCTGCACGGGGCTCTCCACGAATGAAGTCATTAAGTGCAACTGTACAGATCATTCTTCCAAATGTGAAAAATGTGACTAATTTTCCGGTTTCAGCCAATTATGACCTGCCAGGACTATCATAACAGCCCATAAATAATGTGTAACAAAATCACGGTAATGAGTCTTCTAGAAGAAAATTAGATCCTCCGTGTCTTAACTCCATAAAATTACTCTGCTTTTAAGGGCTGCCTCCATCATTCCCAGCACTTCCCTTTGCTTTGCTGTCACCCCTCAGAAGTGACTTGGCCAGGAGTCTGCTGCTCCTGGGCATCCATCAGGTTTCACTGGTTTGGCTGTTTCCACTTTAAATCAGGCATAGCACTTCTTAACCCGACTCTTGAATGGTTTTTGCTGATAAAACATTTGTTTTATCTGGACTCCTTGCTGATTCATAAAAATCACAGAATCTTTATGGTTGGAAAAGGCCTCTAAGATCATCAAACCCAGCCATTAACCCACCACCACACTCACCACTAAATCATATAAACCATGTCCCCAAGTGCCACAATCACTTTCTTTTTAACACTTCCAGGGGTGGAGATTCCATCACTGCCCTGGGCAGCCTGTTCCAGTGCTTGAGCACTGTTCCTACACATCCTCAGCAGGCCTGGGACATTGAATTGTCCTAAAATAGCTGTGTCTCATCAGAGGAAAGAAAACAGTGTAAGGTAGAAATTAATTGTGCAGACACTTCTGTTTCTTTTCCTCACCTATGTCCTCCCAAAACCCAGGTAAGAAGGAAAAAAGAACGAAGAAAATTGTTGTTTCATCATCATTTAAAAATCACATATGGTTTTCTCAACCTTGTCTCAGAGAAGTTATTTTCACAACACTGCAGTGTAACAGACTCATACCCAAGGAAACACCAGCATCACTCAGGAACTTCTGTAAATATGAAGAAATATATTCCCCTGAACACAGAAAGGGGCTTTCCACAGGAAGTTTGTACCCCATGGGATGAGAACTTCTGTTGCATCAGTCCTGGTGAAAGACAAAATGTGGTTTTACGTGGGGAGATTTGTTTTCTGTTTTCCAGTTAACTACTGAGTCACCCTCACTCCTACCTTGCCTAAATGATGTCATGCTTCCAGCTGATTGCAATGACCAAATGGATGTTATGAAAAACAGGTTTCCTGCTTACAGTGAGGGCATGTTTCATGTGCTTCACTAAATCAGTTATGAGATATTTCAACACCAGGCTGAGCCCTGACAGAGAGAAGAATGGTCTGACTATTAGCAAACTAAGTGTCCCTAAAGTATTGAAGTCTTTTGCAATTCTGCTGTGCCTTTAAAGTGAAAAATGAAACATTTCCAGGCATATTTCACCTGAAAGGAAGAACAGGCAGCATTGCTCCTTTTAGCTCTACTGAGGCACAGTTTCTCTGGCATCAGGAGCCTGCAAGTCAAGGGACACAAGTGAAAAAGGCAGCACAAGCAGGACTGGGATTGATCTCACTCCCTTCTTCCTCTCTTCATCTCCCTGGTAGAAAAAACAAGCCAGTGTGGGCAACTACCAGATGGATTGGAAACATGGAAAACCTGTAGCTGAATTTATGCAGCGACATCACTTTTCTCTGCTGTAATGGAGAGAATTGGACATATTGAATTGCTCACCACACAGATATGGAATTTTGAAAGCCCTTACTATTGCACAAATGTTGACAGGATATTTTATTTACTGCATCATTAAAGGTTAAAGAGACTCATTCTCCAGAGGATTCATTTTTTCAACCCTTAATATCAATTAAAGCTAATTTCGGCTCTAACTAATGATTAACATAAAATATGGAAAAAGCTCTAGCTGAGCATTTCTGTTCATTACTCCAATTCTCTTGTATTGCTGGGGCACTTTATAGGTACTGATGCAGCTTTGTATCACCCATGACACCAATAATTTTCCCCTCCAAGGTTTTGTTTTGTTCATGAAAATGTTGCAAATATGCTCAAAATACCTCTGATCATTTGGAACAAAATTTTTATTTAACCATTTCATAGCTGATGATCAGGGATGTTCTCCATGGGCTTCCCTGCATGGCTGGGTACAATGTCTGGATATAAATGTACATTGTTCCAAGGCCTGCAGCTTCCAGATCATTCATATATATATATAATAAATAAGCCCACTCAGAGGTACTTGTGCAAGCACAAGTTTGCAAATGGAGTGGGAAGACACTGTAACTGTTGAAGGGAAAATGAAAAACCTTGCCTTGCCACTTATGAACTGAAGCCAGTCCAGCACAGCACAGCTGGGTGCATTTACCCATCTTCACTTGGCAAAATACTGATTCCATCCACACAGCACAGAGAGCCCAGGAAAACAAGCTACAGTTCATCTCCTGGATTGTGTCAGAGGTTTGTGCAGCCCAGCTGAAGGGCACAGGTGCCACACCACAGCTCCCCCATCCTGGGGCTGTCCAGCTGGTTTTGCTTTGAAATTGGAGGCAGTAGAAATGGAAAATACTTTTTGAGAATAGAGCACAAAGACAAACCCCCAGCACAGCCTTGCACTAACTTGCCATGAGCCTGTCTAACCTTTTCAGGACTTGTCTACTTGTATCCTAATTTTAGGCTATTTATTCTTAACAAGCACTAATCTGGGATCAATGAGTATCCAAAGGTCACAGCAAAAGCCAGAGGGAAGGCGAGGAGTGGCACAGATGCTCCGAGGAAGGTCAGCTGCTGCCACTCAGGCTGCTCTGGGGGCAACCACACATCAATCACCCCACCAGCAGCCTGAGCCACATCCAGGGCAGCCAGCAGATGCCTGGGGCTCCCAGTGATTGTAACAGGCTCCAGGGGAAATCTGCAGGATGTACAAGTGGGAAGAATGCTCCTTGCCAAGGAGGGGAGTGTTCCCCGTGGCTGTCACACTCCTGTGCCCAGGGCAGCTCTGGCCCAGGGCTCTGCACTGAGCTACAGGTGCCTCAGACAGGCCACTGGACAAACTACTCTTATTTTTCCTCACATTTTCAAGACTGCAAGTGGCTTTATCCTCCCCTCTCCTGCATTTTCATGTCTAGCTTTCAGTGACTGGAATTAACTCAGCTGGGAGGAAGTGAAACCGCTCTCCTAAGTGGAAGAGCCACCTAATAAAGTTTTAATGGAAGATATCATTTCTAATCTTTACATTACATTAAAAGCCAGCCGGGAAATGAAAGCCCATGAGGGTTAGGAGTGTTGGAAACACTCAGCAGGACTGCCTTATCTTCAGGGAGTTCACAGAATGAGTGTTGCCCTAAGGAACAGAATTTGCAGCAAGCAGAGAGCCAGGGCTGTTACAGACTTAGCAGCCACGCGTAGATATAGGTATTTATATAGGTACATAGTTATTTATATTTGTGTGCATATCCACACACCCAAAGGGCAGAAGGATATCTCAGCCTCTGGACAGACTCTCCAAACCCAGCTGAGATATCCACCTGGGAGTGTCTGAGGGGATAAGCTTGGAGCCCAGGCCAGGGCATGGAGCATTTACCTGCCCTGCACCACCAAGATACTCATTTAAACACCAAAACCACTGCCATCTTCAGGGGGTTTTTTTTTGTGACTCACATAGAATTGGTCAGTTTGGGCTCTTCAATACCCCACAACCTGAAATTAAGAAACCTTCCTACCACCAGTTCCTTGCTGTGCTGAACATCCACACAACAGTTAGAGAAATCTGTTTCCAGGGGCCATAGCAGAACTGAGCAGTTCTCAGGCTCCCTGTGGAGGGACAGAAACATTCAAGCACATATCAGAAAGACAATTAAAATGGGGCAAAAGAGTACCATGCTTTTTTTGAAACCCTGGCCTTCCAGATAAAAAACCCTGCAAGTTCTGGTTGGCTGAGAGGGACCATGTTTAGTGATTGATGTTCCTTCTCCCAGATCAAGAGAAAACAGCATCAAATTGCTCCAGAGGAGGTTTAGGTTGGATATTAGGGAAAATGTCTTCATGGATAGGGCAGTCAGGCATTGGATCAGGCTGCTCAGGGAAGTGGTGGAGTCACCATCCCTGGAAAGGCTGAAAAACTCCATAGATGTGGCACTTGGGGACATGGTTCAGTGGTGGGCTTGATCTTAGAGGTCTTTTCCAACCTAATCAATTCATGATTCTATAACCACTGATGTCACCCTGATTTTCTAAGATGTCAGTGCCTTCTGATGTTCACATTTTTGCTTCCAACTTTCTCACACACTTTTCTGTAAACAACTTATTGTTTTTCATTCTTTCATGTAAGTGGAGAAAGTTGATGGACTGTTAGTTTGTCCAGTGTCGTTGGAGAGGTGGCACTGTCACCCTCCAATCCACTGTCACCTTTGGAAAGTTATATATATGAAGTCAAAAATCAGAATTTAGTTCTTTCACCTTTTAAGTTACAGTAAGTATGTGTTTTCTTTCTTGTGTCCTATAATGACACACCACCAAGAGGAAAACACATTCAAAAGCTGTTTTAGACTAGCAAAAGCCAAACTCCAAAAATTGCCGGAGTATAAATCTTCTCAGGGAGCCAGCAGGCCCCAAGGTGGCAGCAATGAAGTTTCTGCAACAAGAACTGAGAGCTTCCAAAGCCAGGGACCTGCCAGGGTGTCCAAGCAGCAGCTGCCCCAGGGAAGAGCTCAGACCCTCTGCTGTGCTGACCCTGCTCCAAGGACAGCGAGAACAATGAGAAATTAAATTGCACTGTCACAAACCCCAGCACACAACAACTCCTGGCACTGCTTTGGTTTGTTTTTTATAAAGCCATGTTGGCTTTGTGTTGGGTTTTGTGCCTTCTCTCTGCTTGCTGGCAGCAGCTCCAGAGAAGATCTTTGGAATTTTGCTAAAAGTTTCAGATATTGGTTTCCTTTGCAAGGAGTTAGAAGGTCCCTTCAGGCTCTCTCCCTAAACACACAGCACAGCTGCACAGCTCATTATTTGCCACATTTATTATATAATCACCAAAACGTTGGAGGTTTGAACCTTCTTGTCTCCTGCCCATCTCTGAACTGGCTCCCAGGTGGGGTTTGAGCACCAGCAGCTGGCCCTGCTGGGCTGCTCTGCCCCAGGGGAACATTGCTGTTCTCCAGATCACCCCTGGAGCCACAAGGAAGGAAAATAAACCCTTGGATCAGCCTCTCCTCACTGCTCCTTCTCACAGCTGAAAGAGCAATGCAGGGAAGAATCAGGCAAGTGGCTTTTGGCTGGACACGGGTCCAGGTGTGATCCACACGTGCTTCCATCCCAGGGCAGCCTGACCCCCAAAGCCCTGAGCTTTACCTGACCAAAATCTGCTGAAATCACCCATTTGAGTATTCATCTTTCACCTGTAATTCCATTTTAAATCCACTTTTTTTTGTAGAGGTTGCTGGACTTCAACCAAAATTGCTTTCAGAAATCTGGGAAATGTGAGAGGGGCTGTTTTCCATAGAAAGCCTCACCTCACTGCAGCCCTGAAGTGCAGCCACCAGCTCAGTGCCAGGGTCTGGCAGAGGGAGCAATCTGCACTGCACATCATGGACCTGACAGCCTGGCCTGCCAGGAGAGAACCCCAAAATGTTCAAGCTCAATGGCTCCCACCAAAAATCATAAATAAAAAAAATTCTGTCTTGGGATAAGTGGGATCTGAGATTTTTTTTTTTATCATTCAGGTGGTTTCTCAATTAAAGTTTTGTGGAATAGAGTGGGTACAACTGATGCTGAGATGCTGGAAGAGGGAGCAGCAGCTGAGCCAGGAGAGAGGATCTGAAGATTCAAACACACCACAGGCAGTGGGTGGGCTTCTTGAATAAGGAAAAAATTAATTAGCTCTGTGTCAAAGATGACACAGAATTTAAGGAAAATCTTAAGTAAAAGATTCTAAGTGTTTCTGAGGAGACCTCCTGGATCTTTCCTTGAAGATCTGCAAAGAAATGTGAAGGAAATGCTCCACTTTCAGTATCATACTGTGAGATTAAATGTTATCCTGCTACACATTCTTTTTTTATAGCCCACTTTCTATTTTTATTCCTGTTCTGCTGTGGAAGTGTTTGCTAATAATATATGATAGGATGCTTTGTCATGAAAAAACCTTGTATCATTTATCTGTTTCTGAAAAAAGAAATTCTCAGTACAAATCTAATAAGGGAAAAAATCCTATTCTAACTCCTGTTGGAGGAAAGGGATTGATTTATGGAGAGAGATGAAAAGCACTAAGTATGTATTGCTTGGCAAAATGAGGAATTGTAGAGAACTGTCTTTATGCATTTGAAGGGTGTAAACATCAAAGAGGCAGAAGAGCTATTTAGAGCATTAGGAGGAGGCACATCCAGGAGACAAGAGCTGAAATTAAATGAACATCCTTAACTTAAAAATCATACTTCTGCCTGCAAATCTATTTCCTGGTATTATTACTTGCAGCACTGTAATGAGTATTAATGAAGCTTATAGAAAAAACCACCAAACCTATTTTTCATATCCAATCAGCAGATCTTCCTGTAACATTTCTAAAGCCCAGATCCAGCACCTAATCCAGAAATTTTGGGAGAAGAGCATCCTTTAAGCCTCCTCCATCTTCCTATTGCCCACCAAATGTTGATCAGTACAATGGGTCACTTCCCCACCTCTGACTGCAGCCTGTGTGGTCAGTCTGGGATCAGACTCATGGGAGCTGTGTGGGTTTAAGAGCTTTTAGTGCAGCCAAGGGATAATTCAGATCCTTGACAACTCTTCTGAGAAAGAAGAGCATCCTTGCTCACTCCCTGCAGGAAACCAGTCACTGATCCTGCAGGATGCCCAAACCTGCCTGCCGGGAATTCAGTTAATTGCCCACAGACCTGAGCTAAAGCACCAGGGGAGGAAAGGCTCTGGAGGAAATCAGTGCTTTGCTCTCCTCTAGGCTTTGCACGATGCTCCAAAAACACCAGAATGGCCTGACAGCCCCCAGGGACC
>VZTT01036457.1:23329-56554 GCA_013400855.1 Buphagus erythrorhynchus | reverse complement strand
CTCTGTGTGTGAGTGGCTTCACAAAAGTGATAAAAGGATAAACCAAACCAAGACTGCATGTATTTGGAAACATGAGATGCATAAGTACAGACAGCTGAAGATGGGAGGGGAAAAGTACCTTGACTGGAAGGTACTAAGATGTTTTCACTGGTGGGACAGGGTTTATGTAATGGTCTCCTTTTCCAAAGACCATCATGAGTGTCTTCTTGTCACTATGGAGCAGGGGCTCTGGTCTGGACAAAAAGAGGCTAAGGCATTTGGAAAGATAGCAAGTGGGTTTGTCTCTGTAGCCCTGACTTTTCAATTTGTCTTGGCTATTAGTTCAGAAGTGGGGTAGGAAGCAAATGGATGAAAAGAGGAATAGAAGACATAACATCCCATTATTCTTCAGTTTCACTTATTTTACCAAAATCACTTCTTCGCTGAGTCATGTGCTCTACTAAAGTCCATTCTGTAAAAGTGGTCACCATTTCTTAATTTGGAGTTTGTAGTTCTTCTGCTGGCATAGTATTGTGGTTGTTGATTTGTCTTATAATTAAAATAAATTTTTAAGTAACTCCATGTTTACCACAATATATGTGCAACAATAGGACATGTGCCAAAAATGCAGCTTTTAATAAATATGTCAAGAAATATTAGAAGTATCCCTAGATGGAGGAAGGGCAGCCTGTGGATGTTACTTTTCTATTTCTTAGGAGTCTCTCATAATTTATTGATCAGAGTTTTTTAAATGCTCATTACCATTTTAAGACAGATGACATTAACAGTAGGTAATGGATAGAGAACTTCTGATTTCACATGTGCTATGAACAAATCCAGCTGAATAAACCCCTCATGTCTAACTGCAGCTGTATTAATCTGAGATAGACCATGTAGAGGTGATGGAATTGGTGTTCCTGGGGCAGTAACTTTGCCTTCTGGAGGTGGGCAGCAATATGAGCTGACAGACCCCAGCACAGGCATCTGCAGTTTGGCAGAGAAGTGGGAGATTAGATGGAAGGAGCCTTAACAGTTTTCCCAAAGCAGATCTGTGTGTTATCAGATCATGAGATCAGCTGATCCTCATGTCAGGAAAGGATGGCAGTTTTCAGGTTCAGAGACCAGGAAAACTTGGTGAGTAGAAGGGCAGGTCATACCTGTTAAGATCGGGAGAGAGTGAAGGATGGCTGAAGAATACAGTGTTTCTCTGCCACATTTTCTTACAGGATTTTAGAGTTTGGAGTTGACTGAGTATGGGTAAAATTTTGCCATCATATCACAACTTTGGGTCTAGAGCAGCAATACCAGAAATGCATAGTTTGCTTTGCACCATTTCAGCTAATTTTGTTTAATTTTTACGGGGGTAGAGGGGAATCTGTGCAACAATATTATTCTTGTCTCTGACAGAGCAAGTGTCCCAGCATGTGGCTGAGGGGGTGTGTGAGCAGATTTACTGTCTGGCCCCTGAAGAGCTTGAAAAGGACTTTGTGATTTGCCAAGATGTTTCTGTTAGTCACTTCCATTGTTCATCCCAGGAGGGCAAGTGAACTGGTCCTGAGTGTGAATGTAAGGGTATCTAACACAAGAGATTTCCTATGAGCAAAAGCAACAACAGCACATAATGAAACACATTCACCAAACAACACGAATGCCTTTATTATTCCTTTAAAACTGAGCCTGTAAACACAGGAACCAGTAAGTCACTATACATTTGGGAGTAAAGTTGAGCACATGAGTAAGCTGAAGTGAGAGACTTCATAAATAATTATATTTGGTAGCTGGAAAGGAATCCTTCCTACTGTAATATTACAGATTCAGTAAAAAAGTAACTGAATTCTGATTTTATTTTCAATATGCCATGTTTTTAGATAAGTGAATTCCTCAAACAGAAAATGATGTATTGCACATGCCGAAGGGGATAAAAAGAAAATACATCCATTACCTTCTATTATTTAGGCAGGAATGAGGTTCTGTGCCTTGTAATTGTGTTTGTAATGTTGGACTTGAACTCAGAAGACGTCAAATTTCCTTTTTCAGCACATGCTTCCTGTGTGACTGGTTGATAACTACATGCTATTGCTGTTTCTTATTTTTTCCATTTTAGTATGGGCATAATTCCTCTTTTCTCTACAGTTTTCTATTTAGCATGTCAGCCACACAACAGTTATTTTTAAATAAGCTTCTTAACACTACAATATAGATTCACCACAGGACATGTATTCATCTAGGACCAGGAATTCAGATGATTAAATCCAAAATCACAAATATTTTCCCTATACCCTTAGTTGCCCAAAAAGTTTGCAATAGATAATCTTCCCATCAGTGGAGCTCCAGAGTGTCTTAGCTGATTTCTTCTGCTTGGCGTTCTAAATATTCTCCTTAGGATTCTGAGAAAATTCCAATTCCTTTATTTCTTTGGATAGAAGTTTAAAATTCCTTACCTTCTCTGCTGAAAATTTCACCAAAAAAACAGAAGAAATTTTTTACCACATTTACTATATTTGCACGTCTTCTATGAGCTTACTTTTACTAGTATGAATCTAGCGTTATTTCTAGTATAAGCTTTTCCCATTTCCTGGCTTCAGCTTTTGAGAACACTTGCTTCAGAAAGGCTAAAACCTCAGGCTATTCGTCTAAGAACTCTTCTCCCAAGTCCTCCAAATTCTCAGGTTTGATAAAAAGTACATGTTTTATTATACTACAGAGCAAAAGAAGAATTATTGTGTGTGTTTGGTTGGGGTTTTATTTGTCTTAGACCAAAATGTTCCATAGTTTTGGCCATTGGTGCTTCAAAATAATTTGTTATTTAATTTTAAACTTCAGCATTCTGTAAATCATACATCTGGCAAAAATAGAAAGTAATGGATAATACTCAGCTGTCTCAACCCATTGGAGGATTTCTGTTTTGGCAACAGCTCTTGCAGAGGGCAAATCTGATCACTTCTGCATGTGAAGAAAATAGTCTCTCTGGCTGCACTGAAAGATAAATACAACTTTTGGAATCAGAGAAAAATCAAAGACTGAAGTTCATCTAAATAGTATTGTTTACAACAGGTTCATAAGATTGCAGGAAACATTTTGTTCTCTCCTGCTCATCTCTGTATTGGCTTTTGTTTTAAATGTTATCTTTCCCAGTTACTCTTCTCTTTTGCTATCACATTTTGGTATTGTATACTTCCTGTCAAACCTTGGTAATGCATACTTCCCATGCTGCTCTTACTAGCTGCTCATGAGTTGATTAAGGTGAGATATAGAAAATTTGTTGGAGGTCAAAAACTTCCCCAAGGGCAAAGTTCTGGAGACAGTCAGTCAAAATAAATTTGGAAAGAGACATTGACATAAAAAAATGATAGCCTCTTTCTACAGCAATGCAAGTTTAAATTGCATCCCAGTAAATACCCACAGTAGAAGACAGAGTAAGACAGAAACAAAACTGCACACAACACCCTATCAGAAAATAATCCTTTAAATTTGTCCTGACAGTAGAAAGATAACAAACCTACAAGTATCTGTTACAGTGAAGTGAAAGGGAAGTGTGAGGCTCACTGTGAATTACTGCTGCTGAGTGGTGGCTGATATTCTGAAAAAGAGCAGATAAAGTGGCTCAGTAAGAGCCTGGGTTTGAATTGATGACTTCTCTACCACATGACACAAGTTTGTGCACTTGCTAGTTAAAGTTATCCTGTATCTAGTCTCTTTATTTACCCATTTTAATATTTAGTATTCAGTGATCTACCTCACCATTAAAATATCCATAAATATTTGGTTATTTCTGGTATATGATGATGTCTTAGATTGGCAAACTATGGTGGACCTATTCTCTGAATTCTTTTTTCCTTGCTTTATTTTCATTTCCCTTGGATTAGACAAAATGAGAATTTCCTCTTTCATGTTTATAATCGGTTTCATTTTACATTTCATATGAACTAACAGTGCTGCTGAGATTGATCTCACAGCGTGGCTGGGAAAGGAGATGAATATTTTATGAACTTATAAAAGATAAAATGAAAGCATATTATTCTAGGGATGTATTGTTGATGTTCCATGTAAAATTGTGACAGCATGTCCATTCAGAACCTTATTTGCACATCTCTCTCATCTCTTTGAGAGGAATAACTTTTCCATGTCAAAATTCTAGCACTTAATGTGATTGCAAAGCCTTTTTGTCATGAAAATTAACAAATACTTCTGAAGTTAGAAGTATTCACACAGACATCACCATGGAAATTTATGAGAGGTTACGTGTTTTGTAGATATATTTCCATAAATATTAAAGCATGGTGCAATGAGGAGTTTGGAGAAAATGACTCTAAAATAATACCTGCAGAAACTCACCCAATGCTTGTCACTGCTCAGAGGCTGTGCATGAGCCAAAGTGAGAAGGAAAGACACCTCAGTCAATTTAGTGCTTGGGTGCAAGTGGTGCTGAAGCACTGAAATGGCCAAATTCTCAACGTTTTTACCTTACTAGGCCTGAAGCTTTAATTAATTCAGTTGGTGAGGATGATGTCTGATTTCCATTGCTCTACCACACTTTTAAATTCAACTGAGCTCCTGATTCCTGCTGCCTCATGACAGCTGAAGGACATGGTATCCCTTGTCTGATCAGGGAGTGCTGAGGATCAGGATCCAGCTAGTCTTCACTCCCTGCTGTCAATGCTTTTCACAACTGCAGAAACATTTGGATTGCTTTCACTAGCTGGTTGTTTTGCAAGATTATCTGGTGATGGAGACATTTAAGTAAAAGTATCATCACACCGAGGTTAGTGGCAAAAATGGTTCTGAATTATCAGGGCTTAATTTCAGAGTGGTATATAAATACTCAAAAACTTGAACACTAGGGTAAACCTAGAGCCCTTGTCTCTGCCCCACAACCAGAGTGTGTGTGTGCTCCAGATGATGTGACATAAGGGCATTTGCACCATTTGCACTCCCTGAGGTTTTATTCAATTTTGTTTATGTAGTCCTGGAATTGGTCCATGCATGCTTAGAAGCACAAGATGGGCTTTGCAGTGTTTTCAGGATGATAAACAAAAGTGCTTTCAAGGAAGCTGAATTACGTTAGTGTGCAGTTTTGGTGTTATTCTCAGAGTACGGCTCCACGCTCTGTCACGCTGGTGGCTGTGCATTATTCTCAGTAAGAACATTTCTGCACAGGTGCTTCCATCAATAGCAGCTCACTGATGGGACTGCACTGTACTGTCAGGTCACTGATGCTGTTCTTGGATGACGTTTTTTCAGGGGAAAAAAAAAGCTTCAGCTGATGTAATGACCTAAATCTAATGATTTGAAGACAGAACCCTCAATCAAGACTTCAATTCAAGGTTTTTGCTCCTATAAATTGTAGGTCAAGGTGACAGTCTCCAGGAATATTTGACACCTGACCAGAAATCCAGCTTATCCTGGGGAAAACTCCCAGACAGACACCTCCACTGAATTTGAAGAAGGAAGCATGCATGCCCTTGTGGAGCAAGACAGGTGCAAGTTAGCCTTTACTGCACTCAGCTGAGAGATTTGTGTTGAACACATAGCTTATAAAAATAGTTTTAAAAGTTTCTTTTAAAAACTTTTAAACTTTTAAAAGTTTCACAAGTCAATTTATTCTTATTTTGACTTTGGAAATGTGTTTTCTTGAGCTGAGAGGAAAAGATACCATACTTTATCATTGCCTTGTTTCATAAAGGCTGGAAATGAAATAAATACTGTGTTTGCTAGGTATTGAATTTTTTATCACTAATCAAAGGGAAAAAATGTTCTCAGTCACTGTGTAGTTAGAAAGGCACATGAAGAACAAACTCTGTATGGGCAATTAGATTATTTTTGCAATTTCTTACAGATAATTTAATTAATCTGAGAAACTGTATTCAAGGACAGGTTTGTTATTTTTCTTCTATCTAAACAATATTGGACCTCTCATAACCTTCATATCATCACAATACTTTATTCTCATAAGGATTCTTTGTTTGCAAGTCTTGTTCTTTCCTGTCATAGCCAGTGCCTGGATTGTTGTGTCTGAAGCCAGTAACACTTGCTCTTTTGTCCCTTTCAGTTAATGATGTAAGCATTGGTGACTCTAATCCACAGTTCTGCTGCAGCAGTCCTTCACTCCATTCTTTTTCACCCCAAGGTTAATAATGAAGTAGTAGAATAATGAACATACCATAGGTAAATAAGGAGGCTAACACCAGTGCTGAGATTTAATTTAAAAGAGGTTTAAAAGAGTGGGGAGGAAGAAGGAAAGAACTACTGTAATTAGAAAGAACTTTTAAAATAATTAAATTACTTCCTGAAGACTTTGTAATATAAATTGGTTTGGGATGTGTCTTGTTTTCACTTTAGATTTTAAATTCAATGAACTCCTTGTCAGATACCATTACTTGCAATTCTTGTGGGACTCCTATCATCACTATGAATTTTGTGCTATGAATTTGCATCGTAAGTCAGGGTTTATGCTCTGGATAGTTTTTAATACAGATATCATGGGTAATAGGGGTAAAAGCAGGCAAGATCACATAGTTCCAGGATCACTTTCTGAGCATACAGTAGATATTGAGGGCGACTGAACACTAGGAAAAGCTCTGCTGAGAGGTTGACTCACTGTAGGCTTCTCAGATCCAAGGGGGCTCAACCCTGAGCAGCTTGCTCTGCTTGACCCTGCTCTTGGGTTGGACTTGGTGACCTCCAGAGGTCACGTCCAATCTCAACAATTCAGTAATTCTGTGTGGTTGTGTGCCAGCCTGACCCAAGTCTGCAGTCTTCTGACAGAGCTGTTCATGCAGCCACATCATCTTTGCCATAAAGTTGTATGAAAGCAATATTTTTGTAGATGGAGACCAGTTCTGCAATTACTAGATTGAGCACTACTCCTTCATAGCAATTGTCCTATTGACTTTTATATTAAATTGGCTTCTGAGCACCTCTTGACCTGAAGGTTAAGCTCTTAGTATGCAATTCAATTTAAAAATTAATTAACACTATTAAGACACTTCTTCCAAACCCAGAATAATAACCCTCCTAATTTACAAACCTAGGAGCCCTGAATGAATTAATAATGTATTTACTGGGTTTATATATTGGCATTCCTACAGTACTAAATGGGTGCAATTGGTATTAGTTCAGTGGTCTCAGATTGCAACTGATTTCTCCCAGTGATGAGAGAAAATGACAAATTGTTCATTTGACAGGATTTTATCTCTTGTGGGGTACACTTTAGAAAGGAGTGCTGGAAATAGAGGAAAATATTCAATTATCCGACAGAGATAAGCCAATGAATTATTTTTTGCTTCTTTTTGGGTGAAACCAAATTTTCAGTGGGACCCACATAGTGCTGCATTTATTGTATGATTTAATTTTTGGGTATGCATTTTTAAGTGTCATTGGAACAAATCTTTTGTCCTTGCTGCTAGCACTTAAAAAATGAGTGCTGCACTGGCAGCTGTTTCCCTGCAATATTAGTATAAGAAAATGTCTGACCTACTCAATTAACAGTATTATTTTCTGAAGTACTTTATTGTTTTCCTGATATTGCTCCTTTAGTTTTGGTATTCAGTAACCTCAGGATGCCCTTCTCTCAGAAAGTGCACAAGTTTCCACCTGCAGATTTTGTTTATGCAATAATCTTCCTAAAGCAGACCTGTACACTGTTTAAATTGGCTTCTACTGAAGTCCATTATCTTAGTATTTTCTTCAAAAGAAATAAAGTTAGTCAGATTTTTTTTAAATTATTTTTGTTCATAAAAAAATATTGAAAGTTGTTGCTTTTGGATTGTACCATTGCAAAATCTAAAATACATTAATTTCAAAACTGTCTTCTCAAGCTAGTCAGTTTATTGTTAGAAAAAAAATCCACAGCAAAGAAAGAATTCGACTAGAATTTTCAGTGTCTTTTACAGAAGTCTCCTCGATGAATATGTTTTCAGCCATTGCAAGGGAGCAAGAAGTCACCTTGTTTCTTAGACAGCAATAACCAGACAGATAAAAAATAGGTCAAAATTGAACCTTTTCAAGGTTTGTTTGTTTTCTATACATTTAAGGGAAATAAGTCAATTTTGTGATTTAGAAATAGCAAGTCTATTTCAGCCAGAAAGAACAAGTAAAGTAATTTACACTTCTTCTAGGTGTAAATATGATGGCATTAAACTCCATTGAATTGATTTGCATATATGTATATTGTAATTAATTATCAAAACAAAGTCTGTGTGAATATTAAGAGACTCAATTTAATCCTAGTGTGAAAAAGAGTTAAAGTAAACTTGAATATCTGTTCTTAATGATTTATTTTGAACTTCAGTATTCTACTATATGTACATATATCCCACAGTTTACCTTTCGTTTGACATTTATATGTTATCATTGAGTAGTTCTAAGTCTAGTTTGTCATTTGAAAAGTGGATTATTTTCTAGGATAATTGCTGGAGATGTAGAAGGCAACATAAATTTTTTACAAAGAATGTAGCTGCTTGTATTTTTTATTCTGAATCACAGTCGCTTTTTATGATTCTAGAAATTGTGATTCTAGCAGCGATTTTGACTGTTACGAGTGCTTACACTTTGTGAGTTCACTCCTTTTTGCAAAAGCATGGCACTTGACAGTGTTTGTTACTACTAACACTTGGCTTTCTGCAGTGATGAGAGGATGGCAGTAGGCAGGTGTTACGCTGTGACTACTACTTAGCAGGAGAAACTTGCTCCTTATCCTAGCCCTTATTCTCCCATCTGCTTGCTTCACTCACTGCTGTGTCTGGCTGGAACCCAGATTTGTAAACTCTTTCAGGGAGTTGGATTTATTTTTTTTATATATTCCATGTTTCTAGATGACTTAACACAGAAAGCACAATAATCATCTCTTCTTCTATGACTGCAGGACAAATATTGCACTCTACAGTCTTGCCTCCTGACCATCAGAACTTAACATCAACCGTAGGACTGCACTGGGGCTCCCTCCCTCACTGTGCAGGTTGCTTTTCTTGTAATAGGAACAAGCATTCTTAAGTGCCCTTATTTAGGCTAACAAATAAAAATAATTGGTGTATCTACTACACCAGACTAAATTAGTAAATAAATTAAGCCATTTATTATAGTAGTATCTTGTTGGTGGTAAATTGAATTTAATTGACCATTATTAGTTAGAAAAAAGGGTACTGCAACAGTTCCTTGTTATCTTAAACTTCTAAATTAATCAATGAGCTAATACTTGGGTAAAATCAAACTATATTAATACTTTTTTTTTTAGTTTTACATTTGAGTTGGGGATTTCTTTTTCCTAAAAGTTGGTTAGAGTGTTGTGGTAATAACACCCATGTTGTAGGTTCAATCCTCATATGAGCAATTCATTTAAGTTGGACTTGATGATCCTTGTGAGTCCTTCCAATTCAGAATATTCGATGAAAAATTATTGTAGCCTGTTTTAAAACTGTGATTTATGGCAATGCAAAACAATACCTCAGTGCTGGGGAAGGTTATGGAGCACATCTTGAGTGCCATCACATGGCATGTGCAGGACAGCAGGGATCAGACCCAGCCAACGTGGGTTTGTGAAAGGCAGGTCCTGCTTGACCAGCCTGAGCTCCTTCTATGACCAGGTGACCCACACAGGGGATGAGGGAAAGGCTCTGGGTGTTGTCTGCCTGGACTTTGGTAAAGCCTTTGACACCCTTTCCCATGGCATTCTCCTGGAGAAACCAGCTGATCATGGCCTGGCTGGGAGCACTGTTCACTGGGGATAAAACTGGCTGGAAGCTGGGCCCAGAGAGTGGAGGGGAATGGAGTTACATCCAGCTGGTGGCTGGTCCCCAGTGGGGCTCCTCAGAACTCAGTACTGGGGCCAGTCCTGTTTAATATCCTTACCAATGATCTGGACAAGGGGATCTGAGTGCTCCTTCCATGAGTTTGGAGATGACACAAAATTGAGTGGCTGTGATGATCTGCTGGAGGGCAGGAAGTCTCTGCTGAGAGATCTGGACAGGGCTGATGGGCTGAGGTCAATTGTGTGACAAGGCTGAGTGCTGCACTTTGGCCACAACAACCCCAGGCAGTGCCACAGGCTGGGGCAGAGTGGCTGCAAAGCTGCTTGGAGGGAAAGGACCTGGGGGTGCTGGTCAACAGCAGCTGGACATGAGCCAGCTGTGCCCAGGGGGACAATGGCATCTGGGCTTGTATCAGCAACACTCGACACTGGTGAGGCCACATCTCAAATCCTGTGTCCAGTTTTGGGCCCCTCACTAAAGTGAAGACATTGAGGAGGACGTTATTAAGGTAATTCCCTCTCAAATCAGGGCTTGGTAAGATTTAAATTACTTTTTGTCCTAAAAGCGATCTTTAAGGACGTTGCTGGAGTGTGTCCAGAGAATGGCAACAGAGCTGAGGAAGCCTCTGGAACATTATGAGGACTGGCTGAGGCAGTTAGAGGTGTTTAACCTGGAGAAAAGGAAGTTCAGAGGGGACCTACAACTACCTGAAAGAGGTTGTAGCAAGCTGGGGGTCAGACTCTTCTCTGAGGTAACAAATGACAGGACAATGAGGAAATGGCCTCAAGTTGTGCCAGAAAAGGTTTAGATTTAGAAGAAATATCTTCTCTGAAGCAGTTTACAAGCACTTGAACAGGCTGCTCAGCGGAGTGGTGGAGTCACCATCCCTGAAGGAATTTAGAAGATGTGTAGATGTTGCACTTAGAGACATGGTTTAATGGTGGAGCTGGTAGTGCTGTGTTAACAGTTGGGCTCAACGATCCTAGAGGTCTTTTCCAACCTAAATGAATTATGTGATTCTATTCTATAATGCAGATGGATTTAGACTCTGAATGCACACATTTTTAAATATGGTTTGAACTTTAAACAAATAAGCAGTTTCTTTACGGGCATAGCTCATTAACAAAGTACAAAATTCCTGCAGGTGATTCTAAGATCGGTGCCCTGCATAGTAATGTTGACACAGGAAATGATGTTGTTATGGCCTTGAAGAAGCCAAAGGGAGGAAGAGGATTTGTAATTATGTTTGAAGTATTCAAAATTATTTAAAAGTTACTTTATCTGCAGAATTCACAAACTTTTCTCAGGTTCTCCCATATTTTCTTCAGATGAGCTCTAAAATAATTCTCTGCTTACATTTCCTAGCTTTAGGTTCACCTTGCCTGGCAAAATTTACAAGTGCAGATGAAATTGCAACTAGTACAGTGAACTATCAATCTATTATTCTATTTTATTAGAACAGTAATGAAAATCTGATGCTCAAGTGCTTAAACTTAAATGATAATTTCTGAATTTGTGGGCTACACACTTGGGACAGAATCCGCTGGACAGAATGCTGTCCCCATGCAATGCTCTTTGCAGCATAACATTCTTTATTATGTTGCTGTTTATTTATTATCCCTCTAAAGCATTACTGCACTCAAGATGTACTTATGTAACAGGACATAAAAATAATTTGCAGAGTAGTAGATGGAAGTTAAAACACACTGCTGTCTACATTAGACAGGATTTAGTTAGAAAGCTAAGAGGGAAATCGTGGAAAATGTAATCTTCTCTATTTTTTCCTTGTCTTAATCTTTGCTATTCCTTCTGTGCCAATGCATGGCATATTTAATCAGATGCAACTGCTTGAAGAGTCCTGCATCTTTAGAGATCTCTTTTTGTAAAAAATAATGTAAATCTAGCCAAGCCCTGATTTGAGAGGGAATTATCTTAAAACTGATTTTGAATGACAGTCATATTTTACTTTTTTTTTTTACTTAAAAATTTTAATATACCTGTCATAGTAAACAGCTCTTGTTAGTGAATTAGAAATTATCCTGTTTCCCAACAATGACACTTGAATTACCTATATACACAGAAGTGAGAAAACATAATTATTATTTAGAATAAATTTTTACTATTGTGTGCAAATACAATTCATTATAGGACTTCAATAACTTATGATTATTTCCAGAATCTGATAACAAATCTGTTCATGCAAACATGATCAAATTATACTTTGACATATGATATGATGTTTATAATGGAACATGATAATCTGATGAATAAAAGAGATGCAGATGGATACTTTATAATATTTTAGGAAAGTGGATTTGACTTCCTTACTATGTGTCTCTCTTGTTGGATACAAGGTTCAGAACCATTTCTGTAAGGTGGTGGTGGTGTTCATTTTTACTGCTTGAATGAATAGGTGCTAAAATTAATTTTGATGTCTGGAGCTTTCTTTGATAACGAGCTCAAAAGCTGAGTCTAACTCAGTGAAGTCCACCCAATCCAGACTCCTCTGAGGCATCTTTGACAAGGCTCAGAGAAATAATTGAGCTGCCAACAGACAAGAAGTGGGTGGAATCACTGGTCTGTGAGGTTCCAAGAGCCCTCTGAACTTTTGGGTTACGTCAGAGGTGAGATCTTTCCCTGCTCTGCAGATCTCAAACAGGGGGGCCCTACCAGCACCCACAATTGTGTGGTTGAGCCAAGGGTGTCTCAGGAACACCTGCAGAGAGTCACAAACTCAGGTCAGCAGGAGCAGGGTGGACTCCTGTGGTGGGAAAATGGTGTTCCCTTTAGGGAATAGCTACAGCACTATGAGAGATGCCAGAAACAGCATGGAAAAAGCAATGGTGAGGCAGGACTTGGGTTTTGCTAAAAGTTGTAAAATGCTTTGAAAATAAAACTTACTGAATATTATTCCTTTATTCTTATGCTATATTCCTGCATAAATGGATATAATGAATATGTATAGGTGAAGTATGGCTATATTTTTGTGTCCTTGTTTGTATGGGAACTCCAAATATTAAAATTAATGTATATAACAGTTATCTTCAGACAAATTGACATTAGTAGCTGCAAGAAGCATAGGCATAATTCTTTAGAAATATAAATTCTGCTTTTCTTAGTACCCATAAAACTTTGCTGTTGTGTGGGCAAGGCTCCAAATGCTGTATTTCTGTAAAACAGCTACCAAAATCAGCTACTGTTCATTTAAAGTGTCATTTGGAAACCATGGGAATAGGAAAACTTAATTGGGGAAAAAACCATTTCTATCTATATACTTCGTAAAATATGTAACAACTCCAGAACCTGCAGGTAGCTGCTGTGGTGACACTTTGCATGCAGATTAAACAGGTGGAGTCCAAAGTCCCCAGTTAGAACAGTAAATTGTCACCTGATTTCTAGAACCTCCTGCAGAAGGGAACAATTGACTGATCAGTGCTGGATCTAGGTAAGCATCTTTCAAAGGTACACTCCACTGGTTTCAGATGTAGGACTCCAGAAGGGGTTGGGTCTTGCAGAGTTACGGTGTTGCAGAGTTGATTTTGAGTAGTCAGTGGAAACTTGGAGGTATAAACCTGGCTAAGTATAAATTATACATTGATAATTAATGTTCATCTGGTGGATAGATTTGGCCCAAGAAAGAGATCCACTGGTATCTTCAATATGAGTGTAAAAATTCTTACAACATTCTTATGCCCCATGTTAAATTATAGGAAAGGGTATTTACATGCACAAACCATGGTTTATAGCTATTTTTTCTGCCATCTGATGGTTAATCTTCATTCGGTAAGTAAGAATCCTGTGATCAACTCCCTTTGGCAGCCTGATGATACAGCACCTGCATTTCTCAATTTCTCATATTGCAGCTTTTTTATTTTACAAAAAGTACATAACTGTATGTATTCGAGGGAGAGGGGGATGACATTTTACCCCGTGGTCAGAACACAAGGAGCTCATCTAGAGCATTGTACTGCCTGATTAAATAGTCCTTGGAGCAAGGGCTGAAATTTATGTAACTTTCCAGCAGGAATTGACTGCCCTTATGTTTATAATATGTGTGTAATATCCCACATAATCCCTGTCTTTGGTGTCATCAAGTGGCTATTTCTGGATGTCATGCATAGTGGAACAGTTTAAAGGACTGAGAAGTTCCAGTAACTTGTTTTTAAATGCATTAACATGGAGAACACATGGCAGGTTGAAAGCTCTGGACAGAGAATAGATTTTTGTTCTTGCTCATCACACAAGCACTGTGCTGGCTTCCAGGTAAGACAAAGGTGTCTTCATCAGCTCTTAATTCTGGGGGCTGAAATGTGGGAGGAAGTTTTTCTGTTAGAGCTGTTTGTAGGGAAAAGGTGTTGGAAAACCTAGTACATGATTTTCAACAGGGGCTAGGCATGGGGCTGAAAAGGGACCACAAGGAGGAATGCCCACATCCTGCCCAAACTTGTTCACAGTCAGAGCAGCAGCTGAGATCTGATAGTGGGAGCTGCAAAACTTTTCCAGGTAGTTTTGCATGTCCCATGACAGACATCAGGGCACTGTTGGAAGGAAGACCTGGGGGGAGGTCTAAATGTGTTGGAATGAAAAAAGAAATCTTCACTAAACAAAAACTGGATGAGTGGGTGGATGTGAGAAAGGAGGGGAAATTACGTTCTTTTTTTTCAACCTAGTTTTGCAACAAGAAAGAAAACTCCCCTTTATTTATTTCTTTTTTTAACAATCAGTCTAATTTTCACTCGTGATAGGAGGACATGCATGAAATTATTTTAATGAGCAGTTACATAAAGGAAGCATAATCAGGGAGATTAGGGAGTTCTGTACTTTTTCAGCTTTTATGTCTATATCTAAATGCGAAATAATTTTCAAGAATTAATCATTTACTTTCAACAAAGCTTTAGGCCTTTCAAGTAAATTTTTTTAAGCATTGATGTAGCCCCATATTTTTCCACTGATGGTTCAGAAACAGGATTTCCCCCCTATTTTTACTGCCAAAATCAATGCAGATAATAAGGTCTTTAGACAAAGTAACCAAGTTACTGCTGTGCAAAACAGTGTAGCAAATGTGTGTGTAAAATGTTCAACTGTTTCATTACTAACTAGAGCTCTGTGCGTGTAAAGCTTCTGCATGGTATTTAAAGAGCTTTAGGTCTGTATCTCTGTTTACCTCAATAGAGAAATATTTAAATAAAAGCTTTTAAAATTACTGATGTCTCCACCTATAACGATGGTTTAGGGCATTGCTATAGTGACTGACTGAACTGAAAAGAAAATATAGGACAATTTTTGAAGGATCAGAACACAAACATCTTAATTGGAATAAAAATACTTCTGATAGCAGGTTTTATTCTTTAAATAATGAA
Organism: Buphagus erythrorhynchus; assembly: GCA_013400855.1. NCBI lineage: Eukaryota > Metazoa > Chordata > Aves > Passeriformes > Sturnidae > Buphagus > Buphagus erythrorhynchus. Next base: position 41,469 of record VZTT01036457.1, on the reverse strand, counting down.
ATTTGTATTTGAAATATGTTAGAATTTTTTTTCCATATTTTTGTTATTGCCATCAATAGTTTCAGTTTAGCCAAATCAGCCATTCCCAATAAACAACAAAGGCGCATAAGTGACTTCCTAACAAGAACACAAACATCTGCTAAGGAGCTGCAAGTACCATAGGCTGATATGGAGGGCAAAATGCTGTAAATAGGGAAGAAGGGTCTGGAACCTGCCATTATGATCATAGATAATTTAAAGACCTTGTGAAATTACAGTGGCCAGGAGGATATACTGAAAATTAAGAATAAATTAGTCAAAACAGTTCCCCCCCAAAAATTTCTTTTCAGTCTTCCCCAGGAAGTGTCAGTTTGTTGTTTTACTTACATTTTGCTCTTTTTATTTTATCACAAATCCCCACCAAAAAAAAAACTTTTAAAAGTACTGCTAGAAACAGACAAATCAAAGTTCATCCTTGGAAATAAAGGCATATGGAGGAGTATCCATTTTACACTGCTGCTAAGGGTTTCAGAAAGTCTCACCCATGCCTGTGCATGTTTATGCTGTGCAAATAGGAAGGCATTTCTCTCTCTGAGGAATGCAGCAAGCAGCGTTTCTGAAAGCAATTGGGAAATTCTTGCTGATGTGGGAGTTGCGAGCACTCTCCCAAACTAATGAAAACCCAAGACTGGGATTAGGTTTGAAAGAAGAGTGTCTGCTAATTGATTTTCGTTATGTGAGGCAGGAATGGTTGGAGGCAGGGCTGTGGCTCCCTCCTGAAAGGCCAGGCACTGCTCTGGGTGCCGGGGCTTTATTATCCCCTCCCAACGCCAGGGTGCTCAGCATCCCTGGCAGGGATTGCAGCTCTGTTGTCCTCTGCACTCACAATTCCTGCTCATTCTCCTCACTCACTCTTCGAAGCACCCTTCGAAGCTTTAGTCGCTGCTTGGGCAGTTTGCTGGAGCTTTGCACGCCCAGTCAGGGTGATTTTGGAACTCAAAACCCGGTTCTGGAGGCATGGCTGGGCTCCCCAGTGTCGCTGCTGCACCCGGCTGCTGCGGGGCGCCGGGCGAGGCATTTCCACCCCGCAGCAACCCGTGCCTGGAAAGGGACTGTCCCTGCCACATCCCACAAACATTCCTGCTTGGGAGCATTTCCAGCAGTTCAGCTGTCCCGCTGCACCCCTGGCTCCCTGGTGGGAGTACCTGTGCTGCCGAGCACCGCGGGGATGGTGCCCCGCATTCTGGAGTGCCATCTGCTGGCACCGCATCCTGCAGAGTGTGAGCAGCGACCTCCCGTGCCAGGGGATGGATGATGGATGATGGATGGATGGATGATGGATGGATGGATGACAGATGGATGGATGGATGGATGGATGATGGATGGATGGATGGATGGATGGATGGATGGATGGATGGATGGATGGAAGGAGGAGTTGATGGAAGGATGGATGGATGGATGATGGATGGATGGATGGATGAGTGGATGAGTGGATGGATGGATGGATGATGGATAGATAGATGGATGGATGGATGGATGGATGGAAGGATGGATGGTGAGTAAGTACCAGTATGAATGAGCACTGTGAAGTGCTCTAACCTGGGATAAGGACAGAGCTATCACAATAATCAGTATCATCAGATAATGTACAGTTGCCTTCCAATTCTCCTCCTTCCCAGGAGCAAGGCAGCCCGGAGACACTGGGGCCTGCATTTTTCCTGACTTTGTATTATAAGCATCAGTTAAATTAGCTTTACAAGCACTACAAGTCTGCACTTTTACCAGAGATTTCTGTTTGACATGACACGTTTACAAACAGTTTGGTTACTCCTGCTTCATTCAGAGCTCTGATTTGAAGGGATTGAATCTATATTTCCATTTCTATGGAAACAGCTAACTGCCTTCTAATATAGCTGTTTTGTAACTGCTGGGTCTGATTCTGTTCTCATGTGGGCTGTTTTTAATCCAGTTTAGTGCTGTTGATCCCACCTGAGTGGTTTGAAGCTGACTTTTATAACTGAAAGCATTTAGATCTGCTGCTCTCCCAGCACACTGCACAGAAAGGGACTTACATGCAAAATGTAAGCAGGTTTGCAGCAGATACTGTAAAACACCCCTTTCCATCCATCATTTCAATAGCCCTGGTTCTAACTCCAGAATGAGAACAGCCACAAATTTCTGTTATATGGCTCATACCAACCTGCCAACTGTGAAGAATCAGCCTTTTTGTATTCATTAGGAATATTGAGTTAGATTTGATATTCCTCCAAAAACTTCTGAATACATGATCAGCATTGCTTTTGGCTTTGGTGACAGTTTTTTTTTTTTTATTTGTGTTAACTCTCATAATGCTATGTGTTTCAAAAATGTAAGGTGTTCATAATTGTTCACCCTCTTATGCACCGGCCTGGTACAGATGCAGGAGTGCTTATTCTCCCACCCCTGACTGTGGGAGAATCTGTTCTTTGATTTAATGCTGTCTGCCTTTCTTCAGAAAAATGCAGTAGTTTTTCTTGGGATTTGCAATCTTAATTATATTTTGAAATGAGACTGATATCAAATGGGTTTGATCCTCATATCAGATGGTTGTGGCTCTGGAAAAATCATAAATGATGCATGGATGTCTGGTCCTATTGCAGTAACAACTTTCATGTTTCTAATGAGTGAAACCACATGAAAAGCTAGGAGAAGCATGAATACTTCCCTAAGATTGTATATTATTTGGTCATTTGGAAACTGGATACAAATATATCCCTCACAGCTGTGTAACAGCCAGAGCAGGAGTGACATTACCTCCACAGGCTTCTTGCAGCTCACATTCTAAATGTCCTGCTCTCCCCAGTTCAGAGAGCTTGCTCTCACTTCTGAGCTGGCAACAGCAGCCAGCAATGCTGCACACATTTACCTCTTGGGAACACTCCTCTGCCACTTGCTGTGGCTGTGAAAAGAGTTAAAATGTGTACATGAGGCAGGCTTTGTATTTTGCTGTGTCTGGCACCATGGGGCAAACTAGTTTTGAGTCATATTTGTACGATTCCCTGATGGGTAAAGTAGACACTCCGGTTTTTTGTTGATTCTTGCTCTCCTGGATTGAATCAACCCACAATACAATTCTTCTCTGTGGTACTTAAATGTTATGGCAGTAAATATGGTTTTTAATTTACCACTCACAATAGCTTAAAACCAGAGCTGCATTATGGAAAAATCTGTTCTTGACCTATAACTTATACTATTTTTTGGAAGAGATAAAACATACATAACACTAAAAAGAGACAATTTATATGCTAAATAAACTAAAGGGAAAAATAAGATCAACATATTTAAACATCTACTGAAGCATATGAAATATATATATAATTTCACTTTTTTTTGCTAAATTATGCTACAGAGATACTGATAAATCCATTGCTAGAGGGCAGAACTGGGGCTGTGGTAATACATCCAAAGAAGAAATCAGGGCAGGTGGCAATCTATGCCTTAAACAGCTTGGAGAAGGGTGTGGAGTAGGGATGGGGGATATTTGGTTTTATTGTTGCTTTGGATGTTGTTTTGTTTATTTATATATTAAATTACTTATTTATTTATTTTAATATTCCTCGAACACTGTCACATTCACTTCACCTTTGTGGATACATTTGTGGAGAGATCTGACAAGGATGATACTTTCACTGGGCAACTTCGTAATGCTCAGCATGCGCCCACTTATAAAATAAATAAATAAATAAATAAATAAATAAATAAATAAATAAATGTGCCTGGTGTTATGCTCTCTGTTACTCACATGGAGGTGTTGAGTCTGAATGAGCTCATCTTCCTGCTCGGGGGGTACTCTCTGTACAGGCCATTGCCTGGCAAAATATGCAGAGGTGCCTTCAGACCACCTGCTTTTCTGATTAAACCAGCATGGGAGGTTCCTGCCCTGGGCCAGGCAGCAGGGGCACAGTTTATGTGGTGTGATGCAAACAGCCCCTCTGAGGCTGCAGGAGGAGGGAGAGAGCTGCTGGGCATGGACCCTGGTGGAAAAGGGCATTTGGCAGGCCCTGTTTGGGTGCAGGACCTTGGGCAGGGAGCCTCAGTCCCTGCTGCTGCCCAGGGAGGCTGACTGTCCTGTCATTCCTCTCCAGCCTTATTCATACAGGGTAGGAGTAAAAGAGATTTCAGGTGATAAGTCACAGTTGTGCCAATTGCCAAAGAAGAGGAATAGCCTTGCCCTTAAAGGATCACGGCTGTGACTAATAAAGATAAGTGTGATAGAAGGGTTGGGTTGGCTGCTTAGGGAGGATGGTGTGGGTAGAGAAGCCCTGAGGAAGAAGAGGACCCCAAGGAAGAAGGAACAATCCAGCAAGACATAAAGAAGAACAAAACAAGGAAGAGATTTGCTGCTGTAAAAGATCTGCTATGAGATCAGTCTGGGTCTGATGGAGTCAGAGCCTGCTGTTGGAGCCTGCAGTCATAGCTGAGCTGGGTGAAAGCTGTGTTCAGAGTCTGCAAACCAATACTTGCAGTCATATTCCAGCAGGAAATAGCCAGCAGTCAGAGTCTGCAGTTGGATCCTACAGTAGGATGTAGTCAGAGTCAGGATGAATAATCTGTAAAGAATAAACCAGGACCCTTTTTATGTTGTTGAATGAGGGTCTGTGTCTTGGCTCATTTCTACCCCTAAAGAGGGGTCTGCTGCAACAATACAGGATATATCACATGCTGGCTGGGCAGGCAGCTCATGGTGCCAGCACCAGGCATGCAATATGATGATGTCCTGTGAGGGACAGAATGGAATTATCCAGTGTAAATTGTGTTATTCCTTAAATTAATCTCATCGCTATTTTAACATCATGGGGGTTATGCCCTAGTACTGCTGTGGTCTTGGATTCTGAAAGTGAAAAACCTTTTCCTTGGTGTGAGTGTGTGGGGAAATCCAGGCAGCTTTGCAAACCTGGGCCAAACACACAATCAGGCTTGAGTCCAGGACCATAGGTATATCCCAAGTGCACTTGTGTTGGTGCTACCATGATAAAATAGAAAAGCAGCACAAGACAGTTTCCAATAAAAAGTTATCACTGCAATTCTGAAAAATTGTGCTTAGAGATTTAGAAATTCATTTCTAAGGTCTGTAAGTCTTTCTGCCTTGAGCCTATCTTTTACCATTTTATCTCAGTCTCTTAATTGTAATTCAGGTTTAGTGCAAAGTTGTTAGTATGTGGTGAGAACAGTAAAAATCTCTCCTGGTACTGAACAGTTATTGGTTTTAAGCTGTGTAGGACTGAATGTTATTACTTAAAAGCCTGTATTTTGTTTTTACTTTGCAGAAATGATGTCCTTATGAACCTCTGGCCTTAGTGACAACAAGGTATTTGCCTGAGATTATGTAGAAGTGGACTCAGGCATGCATATTATCTCTTCCAACAACTAAGTTACTTAGCTATATTAAGTGTTACTTAGTTAGTTGGCATATAATTTCAGGATCTAAGATGTAATATAGTGCAGTGATTCCCATGCTTCCCGTGATGTTTAGTGCTGTGAGAATCACTTACGCTTGCAAGCCTAGAAAATGCTTGATGGTGCAGGGAGTTGTGCCTGTGGATGTGATCCTTTTCTTCAGATGGTCAATGTCCAAATTACAGGGGACCTCTTATAAATAGAAAAACTCCATGTGATTCTTTAGGACAGATCCTGGGATCTAATAAATTGCCAACACCCTCAGAATGTGACCCTTTGCCATCTGTATAAATGGTGTGTAAATACATAGAAGATGTATCCATAGTTGATCTAAATCTACCTGTATCTTAAATAACTTAATAATGGCCTAGAATTTATGCATCACAAAGCTTCAGAAATCAAACAACCATCAGTCAGGAGACAGAGTTAAGCTTGAAAACACAATTGCAAGTTTTCTTCCTAAAGACTTTTTCAATGTAGCAGTATAAATTATTGCTTACTATCAGTTAATATCTAATTTAATGCCAAATGGAATTTCTTATGCATGCTGGCATAGAACGATGCTCAGTGTGCCTCACTGATTTGTAGGAGTGAAGGCATGATTTCAGGTACTTTAGGTAATGAAAGGTGATGCATCTCAGTTATGATGGTAAAACACCTTAGCTCAGGGGAGGCTGCACCCTCTAAGTGCCAGAGCCTGGGTCTGCAGTGTGGAGTTGGTTTGATAAATGACATTTCAAGGAGATCTAGAACTCATCTGAGAACAGCTGTCTTTGAGAGAGAGCTCTGCAAGTGACTTCCTCATTTTCTTCCAAATATGTCCATACTTTGGTGAATTCCCAGAGTCGGGTCTTCATTGTGTCACTGTGGATCCATGTCAGGAATGTGTTTCTTGTGTCTGCTTTCTTCCTTTCATATGTTGCCAATTTTTATTTCTTCATTTGAAAAAGAAAGGCAGACCATTATGCAAAAGCTTACTTGGAAAAATAAAATGCCTTGAAGTAGTACAGCTGCTTTGCTATAAATAAAGTTAAATATACTGGCATTTTAACCTTGCTGTTTCACTATGTTAGATTTAGAATAGCCTCACTAGAAACAAGCTCACTGCATAATATCCTCAAAGAATTCATGTTTTATGTGCATTTCAGCTCTTGTGAGCAGAACAACGCAGGAACAGTTTGTAATAAACTGTTATTTATAAATAATGACTGCAGGTACAGAGCAGATAGGCGCTCCAGTGTCTATAAACAGTGAAAACACTGAAAAAACCAAAGATGGACTTGTAGCAGTGTTACATCTGAATATCCCAGACATCCGAGTGCCTGTGAACTGCTTAGTTCTAAAATCATGAAGGAGGTGTCATTTGAAACAGTAACTGCTTTTCAGTAATAAATATTTTGATACAGTATATATATACTATATAACTCAAATAATCTAGATCTATAAATAAATATTACAATAAGATATATTTATAAGTCTCACTTCAAGGCCCAGTAAAATAATGGACAAGGTTATTCTGGTTGGTACTGAAAAGTAGCTGGAGAACAATGCACTCATTGGTGACAAGCAGCATGGCTTCCTGGGGGGAAAGTCCTTCTTGTTGAAACTGATTTTCTTATATGACAAGGTAACCCTCTTTGCTGATCTAGGAAAGCCATAATATGTCATCTTTTGGGACTTCAGCAGAAATTTTGATGTTTCCTCTCGCACGATCCTTCTGGATAAAACATCCAGCTCACAGCAGGATAACAGAGTTACACGATGGGAGAGCAACTGGCTCACAGGTCAGGCACAAAGGTTGCAGGGAATGGGGGACATCAGGCTGGGGACCTGTCACTGGTGGGGGCCCACTGGGCTCCATCCTCAGCCTGGTTCTCTTCAGCATCTTCTTAAATGACTTGGGTGCAGGACTTGAAGGAATACTAAGGAAATTTCTCAACAAAACTAAATTTGAATGAGCTGTCAATTCCCTCCTGGTCAGTGGCAAGCTGAACATGAGCCAGCAGAGCCCTGGAGCCAGGAGGGCCAGCCCTGTCCTGGGGGATTCAGGCACAGCATCACAGCCAGGCAAGGGAGGGGACTGTCCCCTCTGCTCTGAGCTGGGGCAGCCTCACCTCCAGTGCTGGGGGCAGTTTTGGCACCACAACATAAAAAAGACCTTCAGCTATTAGGAAGTGTCCAAAGGAGGATGGTGAAGGATCTAGAGGGCGATCCTTATGAGGAGTGGGTGAGGTCACTGGGTCTGTTCAGCCTGCAGGAGGTTGAAGAGAGACCTCACTGCAGTTACAACTCCTTGTGAGGGCAAGAGGAGGGGCAGGCACTGATCTCTTTGCTCTTGTCACCAGAGACAGGACTCAAGGAAGCAACATGAAGCTGAGTCAGGGGAATTTTGATTTCCTGATAAGGAAAAAGTTTTTCATCCAGAGGGTGGCTGGGCACTGGAACAGGCTCCCCAGGGAAGTGGTCACAGCTCCAAGTCTGGCAGAGGTCAAGAAGTGTCCAGACAACACTCACAGGCACAGGATGGGATGGGTGGGGTGACCTGTGCAGGGTCAGGAGCTGGACTTCATGATTCTGGTGGGTTCCTTCCTACTCAGCTTATTCTGTGATTCTACAATTGTTTTTTGTTCTTGGTGCAGAACATGTGAAATAATTTTACATAAATAATAATCAGGCATAACTGAGCACCCAGTATTTTGAAATGGATACTGAATCCTGCCAAAGCAAGAAATCATGAGTAAAATAATTAATGAATGCCATTCCTTACTTTCCAGCATAATTAAAGGAAAATACAGACAAACTGTGTAAGCTTTTAAATGTATATATTTGTGTGGCAAAATGTAACATAAAGATCCTATCTGTTCTGTCTGTGATGTTTTAACTCAAGAGCACTGACTTTTTCTTTTTAGAAGAATGAATACAGATTTAAAAAATAAGATTAAAGTCCACGAGTTTATAGAGCTTCATATTTCCTGATTTAGAGTGATGACAAGTGGTAATGAGAGCTTGTTGGATATTCTCACTGAAGCTGGGACACTGTGAGACTGAGTCACAGTTTGAAGTTGTCCAGCACTTGTAGCTGACCCACTCCTGTCTGATACATGAGGTGAAATTCAAGAGTTTCAACATTTTGGGGCTGGGAGACTTGGAGGGGTGTGAGAAGCTTGAGCAGAGCTCTTGAGTTTTATTGCATATACAGTCCAAGCTATTCCTCAAAATTCAAGAGAACAGATGTTGCCCATGGGATTGTGACCTTTACCCTGATGCTCAAGTTTTCTCTGTTTACACCAGGGATAAGCTAAAATAAATATATTTACTTCAGATTGCCTGGGGCCCAAATGGTCTAAAAATATTGGAGCTTACTGCAGCATCTCAGCAGTGAGTTTATTTGACTAGAATCAGCATTATTTTTATAGAACACAAAAATATTTTATGTAGTTCCAAGTAATGGAGTTATTAAAAAGCCATCCTCAGCTCCCCTCAAAACTATGTAGCCTCATATGTGGAGAACCAATTATCAACAACTAAAACCTTGAAACAGTGTCTTTCCACTTTTAAAACACTCCTTGAAAAGCTCTGAGGAATGACAAAAAAACTGCTGTTACTAGCCAAGCACAGAGCAAAAGTTTTAGTTTGAGTATCAGTGACCTACACTGTCAGTAGTCCTTGAGTTCTCATAATCAGGTATCTGGCACAGCAGAGACATCCCCACTCAATAATACATAATACTGCAAGTATTTTCCTTCTAGAACTGGCCAAGCTTAAAAAAATACAAAACATTGGAGGTTCTTAGCCCTTTTGCCTCTTGGACTCCAGGCATAGGGCATCGATTCCTGGAATATTTGACTTTTTGTTAGCAAGAGGCTGACAAGGTGCTGTGTGCTTGTCCAGCTTTATTATTCATTCTCCAGAGTGTGTCCAATCTCCTTTTTTTTTTTGTCTTTCACTGCTTGTTCCTCCTGGAATCTAAGGGCATGGCATTCAGAGAGCACTTTTTTTAATAATCCTGCTTACAATCTCAGTGGCTGCCTTCCCTACCTGTTGGCAAGGGCCTGGTAGGGATTTTCAGAACACAGTGTGTTTCAGCAACATGATTTTTCTTTGTTTTTTTCTTACTCATTCCCTACTGGTACAGATGGATGAAAAAAAGTCCTTTAAAAATGAAAAACAGTATTGTGTTGAAGCAGAGGGAACCAGGTTATTAAGATGGTCAGTGTAGGAATGTCCTTAGGCAGATTCCTTGTACTATGAGTGGATGACCTTCAATTCACATACTCATTTTGGAGGTCTCTTACTTGAGAAATCTTGGTCAGGGTGTCCAAAGAGGCCAAATGTTGTCTTCTTTAGCTGAAAATGATGGAAGATTCAGACATTGCATTTTTTGATGAAGTAAAAGGTAAATGAAATTGATTGCCCGAGTTTTACTGCACTCAGATCAGAGGAACAATTTTGATTTGACCTCTCTGTACTTGAGATTTCCTATCAAAAAGGGAGAGGACATAATCTTTTCCTGCTAGTAAGGGATGGTATCTTACTTCCCTGTGCCAGCCCTTCAATACCTTTGTAAATTTGAAAAGAGAGTTGTGGTCTACTTGTGTGGTATAGTTACATATTTTATTCATGTTTCTTTTCAAGCAACATTGAACATAAACATTTTTAACATATTTTTCTCAGTAATTTTTCCTTGTGGTAAATTCTTAGACTCTGACATACTTTGAGCTTGCCTTCAGCAATCTGTACAGATGTTTCTTATTATGATCTCCCTTGTTACATCATTTATTAGAGCACTGTTTTGCCAAATGTTTGAATTAGGAAAGGCATGCCATTTTGACGTTATTCAGAGATTTTTGCAGGGATATAGTAAGTAAGATATGGATGATATTCTGTTTTGAGCATATAAGCACAGACGTTTCTGATTAGAGTTTTCAGCAGCTTATAAAGCCAAATGGGATTTGATAGAAGCTGGCTCTAAAGGAAGTTTTGCAAAACTTCTTAGAAAGATTTGAATCCTTAATTTGTATGTATTCCCAGCTGAAGTTTCATTGTGTAGGAAAATGAATATGGAGAGCTGTTGCATAACTAGCAAACTCCAATTTGTATTTCAGAGAAACATAATAAAGTGAAAATAAATTACATGGTAATAATTGTTTTGGACTGTAAGGCTAGTGCAACTTCCAGGGAGAAAAACAAAACCTATGATTTGCCATGGTATTACTCCATTTTTATACTGATTTGTGTGTACTGCATTCAATGAAAACACTGGAAAAAGAGTAGAATAAGGACAAAGATGACTCAGGTCCCCACAGTGGTGATGAATTTCTTATTATAACAAAGCAAATACAAGGAACCTATAAAAAGTGAGTACACCTCATTCACTTGACGTTTTCCAGTGATAAAGTACCATCCATCTGAACAAGTTTTCTTTTTAATATATGGAAGATTGTTCAATTGTACCCATCAGCACAATATCAGGATGACAGTGTCCCACAGTGAGGCAGGAAAATATTATTACTCCATTACAGACTGAGACACAGAGAGACTTAGAGACTTGTTCAAGTTCAGGCAGGAGGAGTAAGGCAGAGATGGGAATGGAAATTACATTTCCCAGCCTAGTGCCAGGGTTTGCCTGATTTCTTAAAGGTGTCCTTCCCCCATATTTATGGGGCCAGTGGACCACAGCTTCTCCCCATTCAACCAAGGGCAGTTACTGATTTATTTTGATGTATGTTTCTTCCATGAGAATATGCTAGTTCTTTCCAGTGCCCACTGTGGAAAAACTACTTATGCAGAAGTCCAGCCTCAATTTCAGGGTTTTTTGTTCCATACCTATGCTATAAGAACAGTCAGAACAGATAAATAACGATGAAAGGGATTGAAAAGTTCTTCTTAGTTTTGTGTGTTTCTTTGTGCATTGCCAAGGTTTTTTCCACCATTATCCCTCCCACCCTGCTTGTCAGACTCATTGACTTCCTGAGAATAGGAGCACAGTGGAATTCCTCACTCTGGAAGCTGAACTGCTTTAAACTATATTTTTTAGCATCTAAACCCACTATTCTGTTAATCCTGTCACTATTCAATGTTTACAGGCAAGTTTTTATTACTGTTTCTGTGTTCCAGCATCCACATGCTTTATTTCCCTTTCCAAACAGTTTTTCAGCCCCATGTGGTTCTGCATACCAACTACATCCTTTCCAATGGCATCTGCAAATTCCCAGTCACATACAGGTGTTACTCACCCAATAAAGCAAATCCAGTCCTCCCAGGCTGAGACAGACCTCTGAGCTGGCCCAATTTTCATCCTTCTGTCTGCAGGTATCCCAGTATGACAGCACAGACACCCAGCAATGTACTTAATCAGCTCTGGGAAACTGTACCCACAGCAAATCCTGTTGAGATCCTCAGAAGGAGAATATTTTAGAGGAAAGGCATTATGAAATGTCAGATGAGAAAAGAAATACATACGTTGATCACTGGGAGGAATAACTTTGATCTCTCCCATGGCTCATCTTTCCAATTAAAATTGTTGTTCCTTCCCTTTATGGAGAGTCTGACAGTGGTATTGAAGATTAAACCAGTGCTGGTTTTGGAAAATCTCAGATCTGTTCACCCAACACTAATATTTATTTGCTCTGCTGTGCTGTGAGAGATTATTGAAAATAGATATCTCTATTTTCAGACATATGTACAGACAACATCCTCAAAACTTTACGATATTATCAGATGCCAGAACACGCTTTGCTTTGTTTGTGTCCAAAGGACCACTTGATGGTTTCAGGCTATCACCATACTAGAAATACATTGACTTTTAGCATGACTTCAATGAAGATAGTTACAACAGTTTTATTAATTAAAAAATTAAAAGTCATTGTTCTTACAGTTTCCCAGAGCTTTCTGTCTAACCTACTCCAGTTATTGTCAAAACTGGAGTGCTGTGTGATATTTAGTGCTTTGACAAATTATAAAAACAATCCTTGGAGAAGGTTAGGAGACCATGGAGGCTGTCCCCAGGGCAGTCCAGTGGAAAGTCTGCCCTTGTGCCAGGCAGGTGTGGAGCCCTCAGCAACTTCTCAGCAGTGAAATTGCTGTACTTTGTCTCGCCAGCTAAACTAACAAGGACATCAGTTTCACTGGCCAGCTGCCATGTCTAGGGAGCTGCTGCTTTGGTGCAAACTTTGTTCAGATTTGCTGCTTGTTTTGGTCCAAACCAAAATCACTTCTCTGGAAAAATAAGTCTGCAAAGTGGAAACTGGATTGTATCCAGATTTACTCTGAATTTTTTGAAACTTTGGGCCTTTTAGATTCTTAATCTGGATTAAAAGTATACAATAACATAAGTAGCCAAACATGAAAACTTAACTAAATAATCAATCGCTACAAATTATGAGAAAAGCCAGTACCACACATTTTAAAAAAAGATACACATCAAAAATCTAGGTATGAAAAATAATTACGATTTTGGGGATTTCTGATTGTCTTTTCTGGACACACATATTTCCAATCTTTTCATTAACATTGTAAGAAGTAGGAAATTTCCATTTTAACAAATGGAAAAAACCCCACACATTTACTGACATTTCCTGAGGACTTAGGAAGAGTGCCAAATGTTGTGAGGTTGTGATAAAGGCAGGGGTGTTAGCAACATCAAGGGCTAGAATAGCTTTCTGCAGGCACTGCTGTTCTGACAAAGCAGTGAGATACATCTTGAAGAATAACTCCCTTTGCTATGCTCTCATGCTGCACCAACACTTCTAAAATTTTCTGATTTGCATTATACTCACAAGTTTTGCACATTATTCAATTTGTACCTCGTTATTTTCAATTGTGCAAAGTAAAAAATATCCATGTGTGATGTAAAATTCAACAGTATGGTGAAAATAAATGCTGCATAGTTGCTTATACATTGCATTAGTGTGTGTGCTTAGAGCTTGCAACTGGAAGGCTTGAAAAAATGTAACAAGGATTGATAATTGTACATTGTGTGTTTCTCAGGTACCACTGATCAGAGCGAGAAATTGAACCACTGCTAAAGACGTCTTACACCCAGCCTAGGCTTTGCCATCTATATTTCACAATATTAATGCTTAAAATGGGTATTCCTAATGTTTGATGCATGAGCAAATATTATAGTCCTGCAGCATGTGCCTGGTCCCAGCCCTGCTGGCACTTTACTCAGAACAAACCTGGTGCCTGTGTGTGCTTGAGCTGTGTCCTTTTGGTCTGGTGTCTGTGTCTAAGGAGGTCCTTGTCCTACAACAATATATATTTGCCAGAAATAAAATAATCTTCAGAAAAAGGTCCTGTACCCCTATCCTGGACCTGGTGCAGATCTTCAAGGCTTTTCTATTGTCTTCTGTAGACTTGTCACTAAAGATTAAACTGACAAGTATAATTATTCCGGAAGATCAACTATGGTTTGTTTTAAACAATTTAGCATTAAGAAGATTATTCCAGACAAATAAGGCCTGGAAATTGATGCTTGCATGGAGAAGCTACTGTGGAATTGCTGTTACAGAGCAATTTATTTTGTGAGAGTAGTTATGGCCATTAACATCCCTGGTTAAAGAAGACTCATCCCATCAGCAACCACCACCTGAACTTCCCTGGCAAGTAACAGCAGCCAGACAGTCCTTGACTGGTACCTTGCTCTACCAGCCCCCTGAGAAATTATTTATTGGAATAGCCCAAAACTCGTTGCTTCTTATTTTTTGCTGGGAAGAGGAGCCTAACTCTCATTTCGACATCCCTATTTTTGTTTCTGTGGGAGTCTCCAAACAATACTGTGTTGTATTTATGTGTCTAACAGTTGGAGCCTGCACTTTCTCTTCAGTGATGTTCAGGAAGCTGGATATTGTATAACAACTAATAAGTCATGTCCTAGACAAATTATAAGTCAGGCTCTGTTAGGTGGATCCCAGAATTCTATAGCTTTTTATTTAAATAAAAGCTATATGTGAAATGTATTGTTGCATGTTGAAGAACTTTACATAAATCTATTAATGCAACTGCCTACTTATATTTCCCATATTCCAAAAATAAACTCCCTCAGTACTGGCCTTGGCTCATATACCTAAATAAAAATATATGAAATAAAAATTGAAAGCAGCCTAATCCTTTTAGCATCCATCCTCATGGAAAAAGCTCAGCTGAAGTCAATGGAAAAGACTCAAGGATATAAGATGAATTCTCACTCTAACCAGACATATAAGGTCATCAAAATAAGCTGCTGGTAAAATAAAGATGGTTATTTTAATTGTAGCACAAAAAGGTGAAATTCAGTTTCATGAAAACAATTTATATTACATATTTGAGGGTTTGCTTGATTTCTTGGGCATTTTAGTGCTGGACTTGATGCTAGAGACCATGATAATATGGGCAATGAAAATAATAAAATCCTTACACTTCTTTTGAAATTGTATCATACTTTCAAGTGTTTCTGATATAATTTCAAAAAAATGTTACTTGTGAAATGCATCTCTTGAAAATGATAGCACAGTTGAGCATTTTTTGTTGAAAAGTTAATATTCTGTAGCAACTAGGCAACTGGCATATCTTGGATCTGTCCATGTAGGAATTTGTTTACTTTTTTTAGCAAGTAATGTAGTCATCAACAACAATCTTGGATATGGAATCAGCAGCAACTTCTGTCTTCTGCTACCTTATTGATGCACATTATTATTCACAAACTCCTGCAGATCTAAAATACTACTGGCTTTTGAAAACTTAAAAAGTAAGTGGGAATATTAATACTCAGACTAAGAAAAGGACACTAAAGTCTGAAGACCTAAGATTCTGCATTGTCCTGTGTTTTGCATCAGTGTCATCTTACACAGCAGATGTACTACACTAATATTCACACTGAGCAATGTTTCATGGGTATTCTGTTTACTTTTTGGAGAATTTCATGATAAAACAAAGTGCAAGTGGGCATCAGACCTGTGAAACTTCAATTGTAGAACCAAAGATAAATTACACACCCAAGTTACACACCCAGGGAGAAAATACAGTTTGTTAGAATTGTATGGATGCAGCTAAATAATATATTAAGATGGATTCAGTTTAACAGCTGCTTTAACATAATAGATGCTTAGTAGTAGATGGTTCAAAAGCTGTTGATAAAAATCTGTATCTGCACAGATGACTGGCAAGACATGTTTTTGCCATTCAAAACTTCTCTCAGCTGGAAGGAGAAAATGAACATTCATTTGCTGCTTTTGTAGGAAAGTGGTTTTTCTGTTAGACTAATAAATGAGTGGAGATGAGGAGAAAGGCAAAAAGATATTTGAAGCTTTACTGCATTTTTCTTTTTTATTTCAAGAACTCTACTGGTTGCTGTGCATATAAGTGATCTGAGAAGATGGCAAGGTCCAAGTTTCCTGGGAATTAAATGAAGAAGCTCCTTTCTGTGTGGCACAGTGTGGCACATTGGAGACAAGTGCTCAGGTGCTCAGGATTTTGAGATGGGCCCAAAGGAAAGCAGCATCTGGAGAAATGTAAGGCAGAATAATGTGGCAAGCCTGAAGTGCAGGAGTCTGCTGGGCTGCTCTCAGCCCTTCTGTTGATTCAAATGTGCATTGATTTGTACTCAAGTGCTACATTTTGCCACGCTGAGGTGGCCAAGCCCTTCATTGTCTCTGCACCTTGGTTCTGCTTCTCTCCCAACAGCACATGGTGACCTCTCCATAACAAAAGTGCCCCAGTGATTTTCGTGTGCTTCATTCTAGTTGACTGCAAATCTTTTGTTGTACACAGCAACCCACTCAGCCTGGTTAGCTGTTATCTAGTCAACTTGAGAAATTTCAAAATTAACTGTGTGTTCTAAACTATCTGTGGAAATCAAGTAGGTTCCTTGAAGAGCTAGTTCACTGCTCTCAGGTTAATAAAGGAGGATGACATGAATGCTGATGTCTCTCCACCTACAAAGTAAATCTAGATGACCAGCTTAGATTTGATATCTAACTTCAGATGGCTAAATGTAACATAAATATCACCTGTATTTGGGAATTTCGTCCCTTGAACACAGTATTTCTAATTGCTCAAGTCACTTGTCTTCAAACTTAAGAGAAAAAGAAAAACTTCTTCAGGATTACTCGTTTTTCCTATATGCTTTTCTCTAAACCCCGTCTTGGGGTTTTAGCTACATGCTGACATAAAGTTCAGAGTCTGGAAATTATAACATTATTTGGAGTCTTTAAAACTTTATCCAGAGCAGTAGATTTACATAGCTTGTTATTCTGGTTCTCAGGTTCCTTCCAGAATTCCTCTGAAAATCTGATCTTACCAGATATTGGCAGATTCTTTTATCATCCATGTATGAAGAAGTTATAATGACCCTTAGTCCTACATTCTAATTGGAAGTATCAGCACATTAAAAACCTTTATCTTCATTATCCCAGGTATCTATAGCAATGATATTTAGAAAATGTAGCTGACTGTAAAAAGTCAAATTGTCATTTTATAGTTACAGAAATCTTTGGATTACCACTGTGAGCCATTTTCAATTTATGGAGAGACTGCAGTTATGTTCTCCATATACAATTGATCACAACAGCAATAGTGAATTTTCTGCCTCTTTCTTCCTCCATCTGTCTGCCTCCCTCTACCCCCATAATGAACCAGCTGGTCATTAAAACTTGCAGCCAAGTATACAAGGAGTAAATTACTGCCCTCTGTTTTGGAAAGCCAAAAATACCCACAGGTTTGTTGATCAGCATGTATGCCTGTCAATCAGTGTGTTCCAAACTCGGAAGCTGACAGTGCATGTGCTACTCTGAGAAGTTGACAGGGATGTGGCGTGGAAACTCAGAATACACAACACTTGTTGAGGGGAAAAGGGGCATGTGAGATACTTGACTACAAGAACTAGCCCTCTACTGCTCATGCTGTTTCTCTCTTGCTAGTGAAGGTGAGGGATGAGAATCAAAGCAGCCAGAATAACAGAACTGTTGGGTTTTATGTACTTGAAGTTGTGATGGAGAGTGTATGTGAGCACGTAATCTCATACACCTGAGAACCATAAATCAGAGGTGAAAATAGTTACACACTTTAGTTACAGACTAAAAGGTAATGTTTCACATTAAGTAGAGAAGTAAGGTGAGCATTTTTATTTAAGAAGTCTCTATTCTGTTAACCTTTACATTTGGAAGGGAATCAGAATGTAGAACTAAAATGCAATGCCAGCGGAGTGTAAATAAAAACTGATAACGTTACACTACAGGCACAGTCAAGAGTTCAGCTGCACAAAGCAGACAAGACCAGCTTGCCTCTGCCATGTATTTTAGTTTTGTAGCAAGACAGGTTAGGAGACCTTAAACTTCATGTTTAATTGCTTATCCCTTTTATACCAAAATTCCCTCATCATTCAGTGCCATGACATCTTACGTGCTCCATCTTCAGGCATGGGTCAGATTTTGTGTTTCTAGAGAGAAAAAGTGTTTACAGATTTGTTCAACAATCAGTCAGTGTGATATGCACAATCGTATATGCAGTTCCTATTCTGAATAGTAGCCAGGTTAGCTAAAATATTTAACCTGGTTCCATGCTGGATCTGTAGGCACTGATGAGAAACCGTCAGGAATTACTCTGGTCTTCAGGGTACCACAGGATCTCTGGCAGGGATGGCATGCTGAAGATGTCTGTATATTATATATTGTGGTGCTTTGCCATCTTCTCTCTAGAACATGGCTTTCAAGGGTTTGTCAAGGTCAGTCACTAGTTCTTTTGAGTCC